>VZRX01009477.1:29422-62167 GCA_013398075.1 Notiomystis cincta | reverse complement strand
GCCCGTGCTGGCCCGGCCCGCCGCTCCGCTGGACCCGAGCCGCCAGCCCGGCGGCCGCCGCTGCTCCCGCTCCTCCGCTCCCGCAGTCCTCCCCGGGTGCTCCCGGGAATCTCCCCCGCTCCGGGAAGCGCTGGGCGAGCCTCGAAACAGCCCCGGTCAGAGTGGGGTGTCCGCGGTACGTTCTGAAGGAGGAGCGCGCCGAGGTCCGCCGCCCCGGCGCTCCCGGGAAGAGCGAAGCGCCGGCCGGGAGCGCGGAGAGTGTTTCCAGCGGCGCTCGGAGCGGCCGCTGCCGTTTCCGCAGCAGCGATCGCAGCGTCCCCGCGGGTCCCCAGCGCCGGGCTGTCACTCGCAGCGGCCCGGAGCACCCACCGGGGACACCGGCCCCGTCCCGTCCCGTCCCGTCCCGCGGATGCGTGGGGCGGCAGCGCCGGCCGCAGGGGACACGCGGGAGGGGCCTCCCACGCCGGAGGAGCCCTCTCTCGCCTTGTTGTTGTAGGGGGATGGTGAGGGGGAACTTTTTTTATATTTAACCTTTCTACACATGCAGGGAACAAAGATAAACTCCGGTTAAAAAAAAAAAAAAAAAAAAGACAGCATTGAAATAAAAAAAAAAACCAACCCACAACGTGAATTTAGCCCCAATCCTCCTGCCAGGTTTTATGATTCATAGCTTTAAGTACAGGAAGGTGGCTGCTTGGGCTTTTTCCTCTTTCGATGGAAAAAAGGCTTTTTTTTTCCCCTCTTTCCTGGCGCTGTGTGAGCATCCCGGGAGCTGTGGGCAGCTGCCGCCAGAGACCAGGATCTGGTGGGTGAGGGTCTACGAGGCCCTTCTCGTGCATCCACTGAGTTCGGGTTATGTCTTTTTATGTATAGAAATAAGTCTGAAAGCTTCCTGAGAGAAGGGTGGCAGTGGGCATGAGTCCCATGAATTTTCCTGAACGCAGCTAGCTGGCAGCGCCATTCCTGCTAACAGGTGTGCATATATATAGTTATATATAGATATTAAATGTATATATATATATATATAAAGATATATTGATGTATGTTTGTGTGTTTTTAAAAATACACAAACAAATATCAACATATCTTTATAAATATATGGCTAAATATATTGTATGTAAATAAAATATAGACCATGTGTATGTATTTATTTTTATACATATGTATATTATAGAGTTTTGCATACATATGGGTAATCATTTCTAATGGCCAGAAAAGCTTTTCCAAGGGTTCTATAAATACCTTATCAAGAAATGTCTGAGTGGTGAGGGCAGGGAATATTGGCTGGGCAGGAGCCCATAGTAAAACCCGCTCTGGGGCTGTGCTGGGTGCACAGTATGGCCCTGCATGGGGGGTCTGTGTCCTGCCCAGCCTTCCTCATCCCCAGCCACAGCTGGAGCAGTGGTGCAAGGGGATGAATTTGTGGAGGCTGCTTTTAGGTTGTTAAATAAGAGACGTATGTGCCCCACAGTGTTGCTGGGGCTGGGCCTCCCAGTTTCCTGTGTGGGGCCAGTAGGATTCCCCTCAATCACCTGCATGTCCATTCTCCTCTGTCCTGCTGTCCATTGCTCCACTTTTCTCTCTGTCAGCATTTGGCAGGGGGAACTTTGCTTTCCCTCTTCTTTTGGAAAGCACTCAGCTGCTGGAAGAGGGCAGCTTCAATCCAAAGGGGCACGTGTTGCCTCTCTTAAGTCCAAATATCTGCAGGATTTGTGACAGGGCAGTTTCCAAGTCCTGGCCCTGCATGGCGATCTGGACCAAACGCTGTCCACATTAGTTCCTGGATGGAGGGATGGATGCAGGGATACAGCTCTAGTGCTCCTTGCAAGAGCTCCTCTGTGAGGAAACACCAGCACAGAGCCAAAGGCTTTGCATTTCTCCAGCAAAGAGACACCTAAGGGTGTTGGAAGGGATCCCAGCTGCAGCCCGGGGAGGGTCAGGCACAACCAGACTCTGTGCGCCCGAGTGTTTCAGGATTATGCAGAGATGTTACTGCTGACCATTGCAGCTTTCCTTTGGGAAACTGAGTCCACAGTGCCTTTTTCCTCACTGATAGGCATGTAACTGGCTTTAAAGGCCAGATCTGGTATAAATGTTACTTGGTGCTAAGGCAGGAGTGTGTGCCCTGTGCAGCCTTCTTGTCCTGGAAACCATTAGGGGGACGGCTGCATACTTGGATTTTCACACACAGACTATCTGCTAATGTAATAGTCCCAGTGGAAAGTTTAGTGCTTGGGAATATTTTGCGGATTTGAAAAAAATCCCAGGAGGATTTTTGGTTTCGTACAGCAATTGCTTTTTGGCAGCTTTGGGATAGATGTAATCTGGTTCCCATTTGTGTCCTGAATTTTTAAATGGAACAGCCTGCCTTCCACGCAGGGCAGAAGTGGAAATAGATGGAAGTAGGAAATAATAGTAACAAGAACAACATCATCTCTAGAAAAACTAAATTCTTAGGGCAACTTTTCTGTTCAATTGTTGCATTTAGGAAATACATATGTCCAATTTTGGTCATTTTAGTGAGCTTTTGAGTAGGTGAGATGCTGCTGTGGGTGTAAATTTGAAGTAAATCCGTAGGAGCTAGTGAAGTTGCTCCAGGTCTGGATTGGTGCATGTGAGGGCAGAGTTTGGCCACACAGTAAGGTGTATCCCATTAGCAGCAAGAGGTCCTGCAGCATTTGCTGGCTTTCAGTGCCTTGTCCAGCTCAGATGTGTCCCACCATGGTGTGTGGCTGTGGTTTCTCTGATGTGTGTCTGTCCCACATCTTGAAGCTGTAGCATGTCATTTTTGTGCAAACCAGGCAGTGACAGCCAGCACGTGTCAGGGCAGCACCAGCCAAGGAGTGGGGTGATTTACAGGGGGATGCCACATCTCGAGGAAACATAGCATGGGGTTAAATAATTGAGTAGCACTTGGGATTGTCTGCTCTGACCATGTTGGCTAACACAAATATAAATGTGCTTTAGACAACAGTAACTCCAGTGATCAAGTCTCAGGCTGGAAAATAATGACATTGCTAATTTATTTAATGAATGATTTAATGATTTAAAATGCTTTTAGTGAAATTCCTCCCTGTGTTGGCTACCTGGGATGGACAGAGGGTCCCTGCTAGTGACATGTCCCATCCTCTGGGATATGTCCCTCTGCTTGTGACCAGCACCATTTTGAGGCTGGTTTTGATATGATGGCTCCACACCAGTAGCTGTTGCTGTGATTCTCCCTGTTCTAAATCTGAGCTGAGCCATCTGGGAGCAAGAACTACAGGCAATTATCTTGTTAGCACTTCTACGTATAATACCTTTATTAAATTTCTGCATTTTAAAAGTGGCTGAATATAAATTGCATGTAATGATTTAATAATGGAAGGATCATAATTGTAATATATATTCTGGTGGGAAGGAGGTTTATTTTTGCTTTAAGTTATGACACTCAAGAATTGTGCAAAGACTCTGCTTAGTGTAGGGTTATCACAAGCAGTTCTTCACACAGATCAAGTGAAGAGCTGTGGATCCTTAGGATGGTTTGTTGCTTATGTTTAAAAAAAATGGAAAAACTCTAGAAATCCATACGATAGAGTTCAATGCCCGCCTTTTCAGTTAGAGAGTACTGTACAGCCTTTGTACTATTTTTGTTCTGTCCTTATCCCAGGCTCCTTTGTACGCTGCAAGTTTGTGGGAATGACTCAGGGAGAAAGCTATTTAACCTAAAGGACACCACTGACAAAAAAAAAAAAAAGATGGATAGAGAGCAATGTCCGTACTGTGAGTGGGAACCAAGAGGAATATTTGTGTGTGTCTGAGGAAGAGGGATCCCAAAACCTCCTCTAAATGGGGCAAAAAAAAATCTTCTTCTTCAAGATGCTGTTTATTCAGTTCAAGAAGGGAATTTTATAACACAGTTGCTTGAAGTAACAAGGAATGATCCACAGACCTAGGTCCTATTTCACTTCTGGTTAATTAATGGAAGGGCTTAAATATCCGAGTGACACGGATCATGCCAGTGCTTTTCTGTAACGTGATCATTTTTGAAGGCAGTAAGTACAGCAAAATTTATCATGGCTTAAACTCCTGCTCTACAAGTGTCATGTCTGTATGTTGTAGCTGATTGATGATTTTGCTTTTTTCCCCAGTGGAAGAAAATTTTCTTCCCTAAGAATTTATGTGATGAATTTTTATCTTGGAGGTTTTTTCATTGCTTGGAAATCAGAATTTATAGTGTAGTGAAAATGTCTGCAGACAGTTGCTGTGCTGACAAGTGGTGTGGCTGTAGCAGAAGTGTTGTCTCACTTGTGAGCTCCATGTCAGCCTTTGTATTTCACTCTTTTACTGGGAGTTTCTTCCCCTACTTTCAGCTCTGAATAATACTTATCCTTTCATCTCAGAGCAGCAATGCTGACATGTGCCACTGGCACTTTGATCAAAGCAGGAGTTTCAATTATTGATTCAATTCTTCGAATAAATTTGGGCTGGCTGTATTTGTAGACTCAGTGTTATAACTGCAAAGGCAAATGTGTAACTTATAATGTAGAGAGACCTTAAAAATGCACATATTTGTGCAAAGCCTAGCACAGCTGCCTAAGGAATATGCATCTCTTCCTCCGTCGGGTTAATGCCCAGGTAACTGTTTGGCACCTGGAGGTGTGATGATAATCCTCTGCCTGTATCCTGCCTCTCCTCTGAGGTGAGCCTGGGATGGGGGGAAAAACCAGCATGTTATTCTAGGGTTATAAAACCTGTTACCATCTGAGATGAAAGAGTGGTGACGGGCACTGTTTGCCCCTACACGCCAGCACACCTGATTTCCATCGGGAAGGCGGAGAAGTGCGGGCATCCGAGGGGATCTCCCGGGTAGGCAGGCTTGGCTCCACTCTTCCCTGTATCCATCTGATCTCATGCCAGGTTTGGGAGCTGCTTTGAAAGCACATTTGCTTTGCTTCTCTCATAGGTTTTTTTCTCCCCTGCTTTGGTTTTTGCTGAGGGGAAGCACATATGAAAATAAACACGTGAGGCTGAAGTTTCGTGGAGAATGCTCATCCTTGTAGGCATTTAAATTTGGACATGTTAGCACGATCCTTTGGGAGAGACAGGGTTTGGCTGCCTCCATCGCCTATTCCCATTAGTCTTGCCTGTGCTTTCTTGGACAATGCACTTTATGGAGAGTGAAATGACCAAGGATGAGTGACTCCAGGAACTCTTCTTGAGCAAGGGAACAGCACAACGTGGATCCTGGAGCTGATACTGGGATGAGGATTTCTTTCCCCAGAGCGGTGAGTTGTGAAGGCGTAGCTGGGTCTGATAATCCTGCCAGGCACAGGGGTGCAGCTTCTCCTGGTTTTCATGTGGGAAATGAGAGGTGCTGCTCACTCACATCTGGTGTGCATTATGTGTGTTGGATTTTTGTCCTGCAAGATATTGCTCTGCTCCTGTGAAAATAATATTAGTGGTGCTTGTTCAGTCCTTGCATGCCTCGGGAGCCCTGGCAGCGGATGCGAGGTTCACAGGAAGAATAATGGGGTGTGAGGATGAGTCAGCCACCCCAGAAGTGACCTAGAAAACTTAGTGCATTGACTGGGGAGCTGCTGGTGGAAAACAATCACCAGTGGCTGCCTGAGCCCCTGCACTTCATTGGAGCTGTGGCTGCAAAAGAATCCCAGCGCTGCTGAAGGAGAGCTGCTGGAGATACCAAAAGCATCTCTTGTGACATTGTTAGGAGTCCAATTTTTATACCTAAACCAAGAAGCGAGACACATGAGTTACTTCTTTCTGTGCCAAAGGAAACTGAGATCTTCCTCCCAGCTTTGGAAGAGTGGCATGGTTGTGTGGCTGTGGTATGGCAATGCCTGCTCTCAAGACTGGGCCAGTGCTTAGGAGAGAAAGTAGGGTTCATGGGCCAGGATGCACATGGAGGGGTGTCCAGCCTCGCAGAGGGTCCCTGTGACCCACTGCAGGGACTGGTTGGTCCACCCTGGGCTATTCAAGGCACAGCCTTCGTGCAGCCCCTGGGACCTTGGGGTGCTTTACTGTGATTTTGTTACTTCCCTTAAACAATTCCCTTCCTTTTTTGACCTGAGATTTTTATGCAACACCAGGGCAGAGAAAATATTTTAAATGTGGAATAAGATATTTATACTCTGTTTTGGCATGGCTGTGATACAGAATGACAGATGTGGGCTTGGAAACGATGTAATTTTTGTTCTGTCATTTTTGGACATCCCTTACATACTGTGGCAGGGTTTATAGGAAAGTGTAAAGCTGCTTTACTTACTTTTTCATTTCAGATGATTGCTTTGGATGATATTTAAAACACCTCAGTCTCTTTTGAACCACTCGGTCAGTAGGGTACAGATTGAAAGAGGATTTTTTGGAGGTCAGCTCAGCTGTTTTGTTTGTTTAGGTGGCTTTTGGGTGGTAGAGGAGGAGTCATATGTGCCAGCAGCATGGGCTGTGCTGCAGGCAGCCACATTATGTTACCTGGGTGGGCAGTGGGGTGTGATGCAGAAACTCATTACCTGGGCTCTGCCTTGAGGTGTTGCCTCTAAATAGCAGCAAGCTGTGTTTTCACAACTGGCATCTTTTGGTGTTTTACTGAAGACGAGAGTGGTAGTACAGTTTGGCTACAAGAAACCCATCTTCTCTGACTGTTTTTGTAAATTTGTTTCTTGAGGATGCTGTTACTGCTCTAAAAACATGGCTTTCCTCTCATGTCACAGCAATGAGCTTCCTATGTGGTTTGCTTTAGATCCTTTTCAAAACCAGGCTGAAACCACATCAGAAACAGGAAATATTTAAGTGTTGCTCCACTGTCTCTGGGTCCTGGCTGACTGTCTGGTGTTAATCTTAGCAACTGATTCATTTAAATAGTTCTGAATCTTCAAATGAATTGCACTGCTGTGCAGTAACCTCCAGGATAATATGTCTGCTTCTGTACAGTGGAATGCGTGCTTATCTAAAAGAAAAGGAAAACAAATAAATTGGTGTCAGGCAGTCACTTAGATGTAGGAGAGTCGGTAGAGATGCATAAATGAGGGCCTGGAGGAGCTACACAATTTAGCTAGGACTGAACTGGGCCAGAAATATGGTCATGTCTTACAGAGCTGGCTATAAGAGACACTAGATACATGTCAATTGAAGGCGTGATGTCTGTGCCCTGGCCTGCATTCTGGGGCTGAGGGGGCTGGGCTGGCTTTGTGAGGGGGAGAGGAGAGGGCACAGCACAGCTGGCAGCTGCCTGCAGGCACCTACAGACATGATGAGGTCGGTTCTTCTTGGCAGTGGCTGTCACAAAACATGGGGCAGCAGCTGCAGCAGCTGTGGTTTGTGGTTTGTTTGGGCTAGATAGGGGTAAAAAGCTGTTCCCCAGGGACACGCCCCTGGCAGGGTGATGATCTTCATCTTAGGGTTGCCCTCAACTGGCTTCTTGCTCCTGGCTGCTGGGCACCACTGCTCTGGCACCAGGAATCACTTATAGGGATGAAAATTGCTCTTCTGGTGAGCATGGTAGAGGAATGAGGAGGTCTAGGAAAGGAACAAGTGCCTGACCATTGGATGGGTGCCTTGCACCATGTCAGAGCTGGATGTAATAAAGCCTTTCCCTTCAGAGAGGGATTTGGAAGGCTCCAGTGCTAGCAAGGGGAGAAAGGAAAAAAAGATTCTGCCGTGTTCCAAATGACTTGTGAGGTTCCACTAAGCTTTCAAGTGGTGCCTTATTGCCCATGATCTGGATTGTGGCTGTGTGCCAAGCACTGATCTTTTGGCAACTGTTTTCTGTGTTACACAGAAACTGGTTTTCTGTGTCAGTTACAGCTGACATTTTATTAAAACCTACTGTGAATGAACATAAAATATTGTTACATCATTTTTAACATCATAAAACATGACATGATTTTATGATGATAAAACATCAACATGGGTACACCACAATCTGCCTGGATTGGGGCTACTTGATTTTGACTCTGATACAACAGAGATTAGAAACTCAGCAGTTTGGCAGATGCTGGCATTTACCAGTCCTGATTTTACTAGAATATTGCTCTGCCACGACAAGCAAGAACAAATGGTTCAGTGAGAATTTCTGCTCCTGTTAAAGAAAAAAACATATTTTTATTCTCCATCTTGTAAAATTCGAAACCATGATCCAAAGGTGCCTACAGACTCAAAATGCAGAAGGCAAGGATACAGTTTTACTAACAGTTTATTTCTTTTGAATTCTCTTTGGTGAGTGGTGAGGCCAAGCCAGTGTCTGCTGGCTGTCCAGGTTGCCTGTAATGCTTGAAGGTGCTTGTCTTCTTCCTTGAGTGTGCAGGTTTTTTCTGTTTCACCCCAATCTACTTTTTATTAATAAAACAAGCTCGGGTTTGAAATGCACTGGTTTCATACAAGTTCCAAGGCAGGACTGTGTGTGTGTAAGAGCAGTGAAGGGTGTCTTTAATCCTATTCTCTACCAGAATAGGCCAATAATTTTGGAAATTAGTGTACTTGAGATTTTTCTGGGATCTATGTCAACATCAGCACAATTTACAGACCAGTCTCCTATGCTTGTTTTCACAAACATATACGGCTTAGATCTACTCAAGCAAGCAATCTTCCCCTCTTGCTCTCTAAATATAGATAACTGCCATACACATTCATGCATAATATGAATGGTAAAGTGATGAATTCATTAACATTTTGCAGAAATGCCTGTTTCCTCTCCTTGTGGCACAGAAGAAAATAGTATCTTGCTGCCTGTAGAAATGGCAGGCTGGATCCTACCCCCTTGTTATCCCCCTGCTGCCTTGCTCCATGCAGTTGCATGGGGTTAGTGATGACCTGTGTAATATATGCAGAGAGCATGCAATTAGCTGAGCACAAACCAAGCAGTCAGGATTAATAAATCCAGGTCATTCACAAATGACTTTTTCCTGAAGAGAGGGGTGCTGTGGATCCCTGTGCTTGTGGGCTTCCTGCCCCACAGGGATGGATGGATGAATGGATGCATCACTGGTGCCACTTTGAGCACTCCAACTCCTGCTCAAGTAAGTCCTTGGCAGTGGCTGGTGCGAGAGGTCAATTCCCGTATCCTAAAATCTGTGACAACCAGTGGGGTGAGTGGAGAATGAGTCTCCAGCTGTGTCCCTGCTGTGCCAGGGTACTTGCGGCCAGGAGATGCTCATTTCCAAGGTTTTAACCTCAAAGAGCCTCTCTTTACAAAAATGAGTAAGTTCTCAGAGAAATGGGAAAGCAAAAAATCCTGAGATTGTAAAACAGACCAGGTTGGAAGGGATCTCAGCAGATCATCTTGTCTAACCTTTTGAGGGCAGGTGACAGCTTAGATGAGATTATCTAGGACAGTGTCTGATCGCATACAGAAAACCTCCAGTGATGGGGAGTCTGCCACGTCCCTGGGGAGGTTGTTCAGTGAGTGGCTGTTTTCACTGGAAAAAGTTTCATCCATATGTCAAGATAAAACATCTTAGTGCAATTTGTGCTTGCCACCCCTTCTCACTGTAGCTCCTTGTGAAGAGAGAGCCTCTTTCCTCTCTGCAGCCTCCTTTTAAATACTGCAAGACTGTAATGAGACCTCCCTCAGAGCCTTCTCTTCTCCAGGGAGAAAGGACCTAACTCCTTCAGCCTTTCCTCAGCCCACTGGTGGTCTTTGTGGCCCTCTTTTGGACCCTGTACAGTCTGTACCTTTCTTGAACTGTAGGGTTATGCCAATGTAATTTGTGGCTTGAAATACAGGGTCAATCCAATGTCATTCCTGGCTTAACTCTGCTGTGATGCATTTTGTATCAGGTTGTTAAAACAAGCACCCCTGAGAACAGATTTAGGATGAGCCTTGTTGTTTGCCAAGTTGCAAGCAGAAAAGGCCTTAATGCTGTGTAAGAGCTGCTCAGCAGTGACTAAAACATCCCTGCGTTATCAACATTCCAGCACAGATCCAAAACATAGCCCCACACTAGCTACTGAGAAGAAAATTAACTCTATCATACCAGAATCAGCACAGTCCAGCCACCAGTGTCTGTGGGATGCTGGGGCTGGGGCATGCAGCTCCTGTGCAGTTGGTCTGCCAGACGAATTCCCGTGGCCCTCCAGCCACATCCGCTCCTTACCATATTAAGAACATCTGGACAAAGTGATTTATAAACTCTCTCCCTTGATAGCACTGGTTGTATTTTATGTCTCAGCAATTTTCTGTATTGCTAAACTATTACTCATGAGCAGATTTTGTGGTAAGGCCTTTCCCAGACTATAGCCCTATTTAATGTGTGGCTGTGTCTTCACCTTTCCTTTCTTTTTACCCACTCCCTTGTTCAGTTTTAGTCTGGCTCTGTTGGTTTCATGTCCTGGGGCTATGCCTTGATTTGTGAGCTTGTGACTTGTCACTGTTAGCTCTTTCTTTGTGCCTGGACTGAGGACCTTGTAGGCCACGCTGGGTCAATGCAGGAAACAGCACTGGCGTTGGTGTTTTGCCTCTTGTTCCTCCAAGCTAATACGTTTATTTGGGAGGTATGGACTGAAGAGGTGGTTCGCTCACTGGCTTCAGAAGAGCTTCTCAGCACCTAGCCATGCTCAAAAAAATTTTTGGACTACTATCATAAGCTATGGCTTCGTATTTTGTCATTGATGGGGCTTCTTTACTGACATTGTGTTTGTCTTTCTTACAGGCTCCACATCTGTTTGTTACAAGCCTACCAGCCCAGTCCAGGTACTGGAAGACACTGGCTTTCTTTACCAGGATCACCAGTTGTTTGCTGGCAGGCATGAAGTGTCCCCGCTAAAGGCTGAAGTGATCAGTGCCAAAGAAAAAGCTGGTAAGTGCATGGACACACTTCTGTGTCAGCCCACTGCATTTACTTCCAGGTTTTTCCAAAAGCATAAATCAAACAGTTTAAACCATGTACAAACAATATTTACAGAGTTAAAGGCTAGCTTCTCACTCTTCATAGAGTCAAAGTTACCTTTGGCTTATGTATTGCGACCACCATCACTTGTCATGTGGATTTGTGGAGGGTGTAGCATTTCCACTTGTCCTTCAGGACATGGTTGCTTTTCACTGCACAGCTGCACCAATTTCCACAGCTCTTCTGCTGATGGAACAAGACCACAGGCACTGTGCAAAGCTCACTGTGGTCAATTCTTCTGGACTTCAATAATAGGCAATTCAAAGTAGATCTCCCAGATACGAGGATGATAACGTGACTAGCACAGAAGTGGAAATCCTGATGTATTATGAAGAACTGCCTTGACTGTGTGATGTTGGCTTTATCCCCTTTCCTCAGGCTTTTCTCAGGCCCTGTCTAACAACCTAGACTGCAAGCTTTCTGGTGTGTTAGGGAGACATTGCTGCTTGTCTGCAAAAACGTCCAGTGTGACAGCCTCTGTGTGCTGTGATAACATGAGCAAAGCAGATTTTGCTGTAACTGCAGGGACATATAAAGCAGATGGGTACATGGCTGCTGAGCAGACAGGTAGATGGAGATGTGTGTGTCTGTACATCTTCCTGGCTCAAACACCATCCCGAGGAGCCGGCAGACCCTCTGAGAGCTGGTGGCCAGGCTGCAGCCCCAGGGGGTGAGGCTGGCAGGCAGATAACATTGTTTCAGGGGCGAGCAGGAGAGGTTTATCTGCTAGGGCAGCTGTGGAGTGAAACAGCCTGGGAATCTTCTCTTCCTCTTGAGCCCCACAGTCATCTTTAAGGCTTTGCCACAGAAATGTTAGTGGAAATGACCTCTTACCATTATTAAGAGTCAAAGGCTTTTCTTTCCCTCTGGCATCTGGGTTGTATATAAGTTATCCCACAGTATGTGCAGTAACTGATGAAACCTCAGGGAAATGACCAGACCTCAAGAGAAAGTTTGTTTTTAAACTGCTTTAAAATGCCAGAAAACAAATGTAATTCCTGACAAACTCCTCTGAGAATTGGAAACAGCAGGAGAGAGAAAGTTGCCAAGAATGAGCTCAAAAACCAAACTACAGAAAGCACCTCCTTCATGCCTAGGGACGTTGGAAGAGTCTTCTCACTTTTGTCTGCACTGGAGTCTTTCAGGAACATTTTTCTGAGCTCAGTGTTCAGATGGACATCTTACAGCACTTTTGGGGATGGGTGTGGAAAGAGGGCTCCAGGAGGGAGGGATTCCAAACGTCTCAGGCATGGTTATATCATAGAATATGCTGAGTTGAAAGGGACCCACTGGGATCATCAAGTCCAACTCTTGGCCCTACACAGGACACCCCAAGAATTACACCATGTGCCTGAGAGCATTGTCCAAATGCTTCTTGATGCTTAGCTCCAGGCAAGCTCCACTACATATACAGTGCCAAGATGGTGCCATTGGCTCTGAATGACTTCAGTAGCCTGTGTTAGGGTTGTGTAGCTAATCTGTCTGTGCTTTTTTTAAAATGCTGGCATTACATCTGACCATAATCCTTCCTTGTGTTGACCCAGCAAAATTACAAGAATTACAACAGTTAGTATTGACTAGTGTTTTCAGACAGAAGGGAAATTGCAGTTTTAGAGGAAGATGCCAGAGCACAGATTACTCTCAGACTGTAAAGACCATTTTATTTTCAGTTTCATTTCACAGTTTCTCTGTGGCACATTTTACATTTTATTTTGTCATGGCACACAGTGCACTTACAACTTTGGCCATCAAAAATACAGCAGTTGGTATTGCCATGCAGGCTGCCTCTGTAAGTTGTGCAAGCCTTCTCCAGGGAGAGGTCAAACACTGGGAACAGGCTTCCTAGAGAGGCAGTCAATGCTCCAAGCCTATCAGTGTTTAAAGAGGCATTTGGACAATGCCCGTAATAAAATGCTTGAACTTTTTCTGAGCTTTGAATTGGTCAGGCAGTGGGATGAGGTAATCATTGTAGGATCCTAGCCTAGCCTAGCCTAGCCTATCCATTTTAGAAAATACCAGATTTCTCTATGATATGGAATGTCCCTTGTTAACTTAGAGGGGGGTTCAGAGCTGTGGGTATGGGTGTACATGGAACATTATGAAGGGAAAGGCCAGGGAGAGGAATGTGTTTCTAGGGGTCACTGCAAACAGAATTAGGGTTTAGGGGTGGGAGAGGAGCAGGGAGCAGTGCTCCACCTCCTTTGTTGGCTTCAAGCCACGTCCTCTGTGCTGCCAGGGAAATCCTGGCAGGGCACCGCCTGTGGGGCACATCCTGGGCACGGGGTCATCGTTGTGGGATGTAGAAAGGGAAGAAGGAGCGGGTGGAATGAGATGTCCTGGACAGCAGAGCTAATGGCCACCTCTCTCCCCCTGCCCAGCCGAGGAGACCCTCTGCACCCTGCGCCCACCCAGCTTCCGCCGAGTGCCAGAGGCGGAGATGCGAGGGGCGGAGGAGGTGGCAGCCGGCACGGTCCTGCAGCGCCTGATCCAGGAGCGGCTGAGGTATGGCAACCCCAGCGAGAACATGAACCTGCTGGCCATTCAGCACCAGGCGACGGGCAGCGCCGGGCCCTCCAACAGCACTGCCAGCACTCTCTCTTCCGCAGAAAACCTCGCTCCCGAAGACCTGCCAATGGTCCAGCCGTCAGGGCGGCAGGAACCGCAGGGGCAGGAGCACCAGGGGGACGGTGCTGCCATGGAGAAGCAGCCTCGGGCCCCGCAGCCCCCGCACAGCACCGAGGAGCTCCCCACCTATGAGGAGGCCAAGGCCCAGTCTCAGTTTTTCCGTGGCCAGCCCGCACCACCGGCCACCGCCACCACGCCGGGTTTTTATGGCTCCTCCAGCCAGAAGTCCAGGACGGAGGGGAGGCCAACAGTGAACCGGGCCAACAGCGGGCAGGCGCATAAGGATGAGGCGCTGAAGGAGCTGAAGCAGGGCCACGTCCGCTCGCTGAGCGAGAGGATCATGCAGCTCTCGCTGGAGAGGAACGGGGCCAAGCAGCACCCCCCGGCCCCAGGAGGCGGGAAGGGTTTCAAGGCAGCCCCACAGCCCAGCAAGGCCACGGACCCGCGGGGCCCGCCGCCCGAGTACCCCTACAAAGGCAAGGCAGCAGCCCCAGGCAGCAAGGCGCAGGAGCACGGGCTCTTCTACGGCGAGCAGCCATCACAGGACGTCCTCAAGGCCGCCTACGCCGCCCCCCAGGCCGCTCGGGCAGAGCTGGCCCTCGTCCGCTACCAGCCCCCCCCAGAGTACGGGGTCAGCAGGTAATGGCCATCGGGGGTGGGTCTGCAGGGTCGCCTGGGCCTGTCCATGTTGGGGGAGTTGGTGTCTGTGGGGCTCGGGTCTCGTGTAGGCACAGCCATAGTGGGCCGTAGCTCCAGTGGGGACATCACACCCTGCAGTGGGGACATAACATTCTGTGGCCGGGATGGGAGGCCTGGCTGCTGGAGGCACCTGTGTCTCCCAGAGGACTCTATAAAGCTTATATGCCATTTATGTGCTGCTTAAATCTTCCCACAGAGCTCACATGGGGCTTTCACGGTACTGGGCCCCTCATGCCAGGCCTCCCTGCGAGCACGGGTTTATTCCAAGCGCATTAAAAATAATCCAGTGTTTGCTGGCTGTGCACTGATCCCTGCGAGTGGTGCAGGTCCTGCCTTCAGAGATGAGGTGGTGTGTTAAGGGCTCCTTTTCCTTGCTGTACCTAAATGCAAGTCTTTATATATGATTTCTCATTCCTGTCTCTTTGACCTCTCAGACAGTTAGTTTGCTGGGTTTGGAAGTCTGAAGTTGTTTGGTGTGAGCATGAGTGGTTTTCATGCTGCAGGCTGCCTCATTGGGTCTTTACTGATCCCAGAATCCCCAAAGGTTTTGTTAGCATCACCTTAAGTTGCACACAGCTATTTTACCACAGCATGGGCACAGCAAAACGGTGGCACAGCTGACCTGGCTCTTTGTGTCCAAAATGTGTAAGGCTTGAAATGCAGGAGGGAATGCTCTGCTTTTCCATGTTTGCAGAAGGGGTGGGTTTTGTGTCAAGACAGGTAGAAACTCAAAGTGTAGTTTCAATGACAGTGGCAAGGTGGCTGTGACAAGTGGTGAGCCTGTGCTGAGTCTTTCTCCAGCTACATGTATGGCCATTGTGTGGAGTTTATGCAGTTTTTTCAGAGCAAGATGGTACTTCTAAGACCTCAGCAAAAAATGCCTGGTTTATGCAAAGAAAGACCTATATGGATGTGAGGGCAACTGGGGCTCTGCTTTCCTTCAGTTGTTTCTGGTGCTAACAAACATCTCCAGCACCAAGCAGAGTCATTCCCACAGAAAAGGAGCTGGTTTAGGTATTTTCATCAATCTTGCTGATTCAATAGCCACAGAATGTTCTGAGTCTGTACAAGTGAGTAGAGCTGGGTGCTGCATGCACTGCTTCAGCTAACTGGGAACAGCAGTGGTGTCAAGTGGAAAACCCTCTGGGGCCACTTCCAGAGCTTTTCCCAGTTGCCTGGTCAGCAAGGTTAGTGCTGAGAAACCCCTTGATTCAGAGCAGATTTCCATTCCAGTCCTCAGCAGAGGCTGGATCACCCCAGCAGCTGTGGGGAGGAATCCATTGGGTCTCGATGGTAGGCACTGCTCATTCCTGGCAAGGCAACATAATTTACCCCCAAGTGACACTGCAGGGGGGATGTCTGCTAGTCCTGTGTGTGGTTTTCTTTGCAGGACGTTGGAGAAATCTCCTTCCTGTCAGGTACTGGGGCACCAGGGGGAGGATGTGTGGTGCAGCAGAGGACTGGCAGCGTGACAGAGCAGAGCTGCCAAGTTTTGCACACTTACTAAAAAAAACTTCACCGATATCTTTCTTGCAACTCAGCAGGGGCCTTAATACTTCTCAGTCTGCATATATCCCTGCTGGCTATGCCAGCAAGCTTGTACAGATGTAGGTTAGGAGGTTGGCATGGCTGGGCTTGTTTCATCAAAGCTAGGTTTGCTCTAAGGTGTAGTGTCTCCTGTGCTTTATTTGAGGCAGTTCTGGGTCCTGATGTGCAGATGGTTATTTTCAGGTCCTTCTCATGGTGCCTGGATTTCAGGGAGGTTTCCTGTCGGTAAATGGGGGAACATTTGGTTGTGTTCAGATGTCAGACAGTGAGCCTCTGGGTCTCGGCAAAGTGATGGTCTTCCATCCTCATCTCAGGCTTCTCTATATTTTTTAACACAGGGATGTCAACCTTTCACTTTCCTTGGGCACACTGAAATATTTATTACCTGGGCTTGTTCTCAGTTATTATGAACTGGTGTCACTAAAAACCAGGAAATAAACTCAGTTTATTCTCCTGTGCTTATCCCAGTGGATAACTTATAACTGGTCCCGTGGTCTGTAGGATCCTTGTGTGGTCCTGTCACCCAGAAGGATTTGGTTGACAAAAGCATTTAGGAGGTGACTGTAGCCCCTGTGTAGTTTCAGTGACAGTGGCAAGGTGGCTTGTCATCACTTGTCATTTCTCTATCTGCAGCAGCTGTGCTCCAGTGTATCCTTGCATGCATCTTGGGCTGCATGACAGGATGGGCTTGCCCATGTCTGGGATGGTTAAAATGCAATTTCACAAAGTGCACCAAATATTCCAGTCTTTGGAGAGGATAAAGGCAGGTTACCTGTTCAGGGATGTCAGCTCTGTCTTTACTAGGATTTGTCTGGGCAGCAGTCACCATCTGAGCACTGCTGGAGGAGCAGGGGGAGTGCTCTATTACACTCCTGGGTTGCTTCCAAACACAAACCTTCCTGTGGCTCTGCACTTGCTCACTGCTTCTCCCCTTACCTGGGCTCTGGGGAGGCTCACTGCCAGGCATCTGGCTGAGATGGAGGACCTTGATAGAAGAGGTTGAGATAGGGGACTACCTGGTTTCATAAGGTTAACAGTAGGGGTAGGGTTTAGAGAGGCTGGTTTTTCTGCTAGAGGAGCAAGTGAGGTGAGGAATTTCAGCTTTTAACTCATCAGGAGCATTGGGGAAAGAAGCTGATGGAAACAGAACTTTGCTCATGATCAGATGGGAGTCTCATATACCCCAGCATCTCCTTCCCTCTGTCTTGGTCATATCAGTTCCCCAGCCCATCCATCCTGGCATCCTCTGGACAAGGACCATGCAAAAGGCTTCTGTGTTCCAGAAAAGAGGAGAAACACAGAGTGCCTCGATCCACAAAAAGCACTCACAGATACCAGGGGTGGAGAAGACCTAAAGGGGCACTGAGCCCCACTTCCCACAGTCCTTCTTTGACAAGGGAAGTGTGGCTGGAAATGGACCAATGCTGGCAGTGAGGGATTGAAGGATAATGGAGTAACTGTAGCTGCTGCTTAACTTCCTTTTTTGGTTTGACTTTTTCTTCTGCACATGACTGGTTTTAAAGGAAGCATTGCCTTTATAATCATCAGGGTGAAGTATTCAAATTTATTGTAAATTTCAAGGTAATTGGTGTTGTACTGAAGAACTCCTGGAGTCATATGATGTAGCGGTAGTCTCAGCATTTATATAAATTAGATTTAGTGATTTGTGTTTTATGGACATCACAATTGCAGAGCAGAGCTTGAAACTTGAAGCTTAAAGGACAAAACAACCAGAAGGCAAATAAAAATGAACCAGTATTTCTTCCTTTTAAAATATCAGTATTTTTAAGCCAGTTGCTTGATGCTTGGGGCCCTGACTCACAACTTCTGAATGCTTTAAGTTGGCCAAGTATAATAATCTTTAGAAAACATTTCCTTTCCTAGATGTGCAGCTATTCCTGAATGGTGTCTTTGCTAACTTTCCTTAGGTGCAGGTTCAGAAAGTCACAGCTTGTTAGGTAAAAGGGCTTGGAACTAATCTAATTTAGTTTTTTACACAATGCTGTGAATTAATTCCAGTTTGTGAAACATTCAGTCCTGGTGAGTATAACAATCTCCATCTGGAGAATCCATCATGGCCTTTACAGCCTTGTTCCACTAGCTAATTGCCATCCCTGGCATAGATCTCCATCTTAGTTTCAGCCTGTATTTTGTAGTTACCAGGGATTTTGCAAAATCTTTGTCAGATACAGTGAGGAGTCCTGTGCTATCAGTCCTTTAACACGTTTAACAGATGGAGCCCAGAGCCCTGTACTTATTTCACTGTTGTCAAAATCCCTTTTCTTCACTGTGAAAAGCTAACCTGAACACTGGTTCAGTACCAGCTGGACCAGAGGCTAATCAGATGTAGTAACACCTCTGATTTGACTCAGTGTTCCTTGTTTACATAGCTCATTAACACTTCCAGTTGGCACCCTGGGATCTCCCCATACAGCTTGTTATCCAGTCAGGCATGTGAGGGTTGCCACAGTCCAGAGTAGTATTTTCTACCCTTTTACTCTAGCTTGCTGTATTTATTCCTGGATGGATGAACTTGGACCAGCTCAAGTTGGTATTGTTTCTCCATGTCTTGCTTAAGCAGTGATCCAGATCATTCTGTGCAATGAATCCTCTTTATTCATCCCAGTGGCTCTTGTCAGATCCTGGTGTCTTTTATTCAGAATGATTTCTTTCTCTGCACTATTAATAAAAAGTGTATATAATGCAAATGAAGCCTTGAACTGGAAACTCTGCTGCTTACTGAGGGGAATTAATTTGTGGTACATGCAGAAGACAATCATGCAGGCACCTTTTCATTCTGATTTAATCCATGTGTTTTGAAAGACAGCATACAGAATCAATGAAGAGAATAAATCTGGGCTGTTTTTAAATACATCCCATTTTTTATGTGCCTCATAAAATTTCACCCTGCCAGGATGTAGAAGTCTATAATTAACTGCTGAAATAGTCGGCTGCTTCTCCAGTTATTTGTGTATTTATTCCCCCCACACATATTACTGCTGTTTTCAGACAACCTGTTGATATTTACCGATTCAGCCACGTCTGTGGCTGCTGACAGGACACAAGAAGCTCGTTTTCTTCCCTGAGACAGCCCAGGCAGGCGGGTTTGCTGGCAGTGTGGACAAGCTGAGGGATGTTACATCCAAACTGACTTGTCCTGGCGTTTCTCTGCAAGGATAGCCCAAGCGTGAGCGTGGGTTGGAGGCTGCACTTCCATCTGATGTGAGTGCTGGCAGCCCTGCAGAGGAGCTTTGTTTTGTATCCTCTTCTGGTCTAATATGCCTTACATTAAAATAAATGAAAGAGAAATGGAGCTGTTTCCACAGCTTGGGTGATGCCCTGTCATTTCTCCTTACCCTTCTCTATTATTATCATCCCAGCTGGTTCCTCTAGAAGTGCAGAGATTGAGGAAGGCACCTTTTCCTTATGCTGAGAATCTGTTCTGAGTGAGTATCTCTGTGAGGAAATACAATATCCTGTCCTTCTCTTAACTACCAAGGATATGTTTGATTCAGCATGTCTTTTTAGAGTATAACTTGCCCTGAAAAATCTTTATGTAATCATGCCAAAGAAGCTGGGCCAAGTCTTTCCAGAACTAACAAATATCACCAACAAAATAGTGAATTCAAGAGATGTGAGTCCAAGTCTGCAAAATGTTTTTTGAAGCAAATGCTTGTGTTTACAAGGTGCTGCAACTATTGCTGATTCCATAAGACAGAGAATACCATGAGAGCCATGTCTGGGCTCATTTCTTTCTGTATCACCATTTAGTGCTGGATCTGTAATTGTGTTTCCTTGCACCATGACCATGAGACTCGGCTTGCTGACTTTGCCAGGATCCTGTTTTTTTCCTGCATGGTCATAATACTGTTTCCTCCATGTTATTCACAGTGAGACAGAGTAGTGTTTGAAGTCTGCTTTGTGACTGCAGAAGTGGTAATGAAATCAGGTAGACACCTGGTCTGAGCTTAGTATCCAGACTGAAGGCTCCCAGTCAATGGGCAGGAATAAGCACATTTCACACACTTTTTTACTCTCATTGTAAGGTAAAAGCCTAAGGCAACTTCAAAGAGCTGCACCCCAGAAATGCCTTATTCTCATCGCTGACTCAGCCAGGGCATCCACAGAAGATGCATGAAGTTGTGAAATAAAGTTCCTTGGGATAGTCTTTGAAAGATGAAATAGGGCAGTCTGCCCTAGAGGCAAAGGAAGGCAGAGCATTCAGAGAAAGATGAGCTACATAGATTAGAGGAGGGCATTTTAATTATGAATGTAAATGCCACGGTGTGTTGGAAACAAAGTCCTTCATCCACTGGCCCCTTTCCATCCCTAGACAGAGGAGAGCTTCACTGTACCTGTAGCAAGGCAGAGGTGGAATTTCCTCTCCAGAACATTTACAGGCATTTTCATTTCATTACTAATACTGTGCTGCTTTATCCAACAACAGCTCTTCTGTATTTATGATTTCCTGGTCATCAGCAGCAAGTGGACTTTATCATTACTTTCTTTTCCAGGTTTCTTATTCCTACATAAAGCCACAAATTTTCCCCAAATTCCTCTGTCTTGGTAATTCTTGCTCCCTGGTGGTCCAGTATAAGAGGAGTATTAAAACCATGCCTAAATTTGGAGGCTTGGGCAGCCCCAGAATCTTGGGGGATTTATTATGACAGTGAAGTCTGTGGTCAAGTATTTTGCTGAAGACACTGTATTGCAAGCTATAGATAATAAGCTATTATATGTGTCACAAGCTATATCTGTGAAAAGAGAGTGCTTGGTGACCCCAGCACAGTAGCCCTTGAAAGCCTCGCTGCTTGCTGGTGCTCTTTATTCAAAAAGCTGTTTTCCTGGATTTTTTTTTCTTTTTTTCCTTCTTTACAATACATTGCAAAAGTTTATGGGGGCCCTACTTCTACAATAATGTCAACAAAAAATATGTTTTTAATAGAAGTGTAGCTGAAATGTTGCAGAGGTAGCCAAAACCTGCTGCATGCTTCTAATAATGATGATTTTTGATCAGAATGTGTTTAGCTGAAAGATTTTAACTTGCTGTAATGGAGAGTAAGATCAATATTTAACATACAGTAGAAGCATTGTGAGATTGTCATTCTTTGCTAAGCCCAAAGGACCTCAGGATAATCCTGATTGCTGCGTTTCTTTGGAGCTTTACATGAGAATTTGGATAGGAACTAAGCTGATGTTATAACATTCCTATTTTTGCAAATGCTGATTTGTTAATGTGAATTGCTGTGTTTATTTTATTGCATACATACCCAGAGATTTTGCAGTTGGCTAAGTCAGAACTAAATTGAGGCACATAAAACAAGTAAAGAGAAAATCAGAAACATTAATTTTGTTGAATAGCTGTGCTTCAAGAGTTATAAAGTCCATTCTACCTGTTCAGTTTCCAAGCTGGAAAACACTGGAGAATCTCTCCTGTGGCCATGGCTGCTGAGACTCTGGTGGCTGACTGCTGCTCTAGGATGTAAATCTTCAGTAGCTCAAGAAGTCATTTGCAGTTCAAGAAAATAGAGATCTCTGTGGCCTTCCCTTCCTCTGTAGTGTAAAGCTAGACAGACTAAAGTGATGAGAAAAGATTAAATTGATGAAAGGATAAGATTTCCCAAAAGTACAATGTCAAAAGTTCATGCAAGGGTCTAAAGGGTGTATCTATGAACAAAGATTGCTGTGATTCATAATGAAAAAGAAAAATTGCTGTATCTCCACTGGTTTAGATTCAGAGATCAATTTCATTCTACTGCTCTATTCCCATAAAGAAGTGAGAAAATCTGTACCTGCAGCAAACCTTCCAAATTTTCCACTTTCTAATAAGTGTCTTTGTAGGAGTGTAACTATATCCAGACAGCTGGGCTTTTACTTGCATAAAACCAGTGGTGTCTTTTCTCTGGTAAAGACAAACGAGCTCACACTTAGCTGAATTAATTGCTGTGGTAAAACATGTGAGCACAGGCTGGCTGTCAGCAGCATTGAGGAGGTGTTGTGTCTTGCCTGAGTTCACATTCACTTGTGGAGCATCTTTTGCACTGTGAGTGACTGACATCCCTCACTCATGATGTTATTTATTGTTCCAATTTTTGAGCAAAAGAATATTCGAGTCCCACAATGGGCATCAGGTCCCTTGCCAGGTTGGCACACGAGCACCAGAAGGAAAGGGGGCTGTGGGAATGGTGTGAGAACTATGCCCATGATCAGAGGGCTGGAGCACCTCTCTTACAAAGACAGGCTGAGAGTTGGGAGAAGAGAAGGCTCCAGACAGATCTTGCTGCAGCCTTCTAGTACTTAAAGGGGGCTTATAAGAAAGCTGGAGCAGGACATTCTGCCAAGGCCTGTAGAGATGGGACAAAAGGAAATAGCTTTGAACTGGAAGAGGGTAGGTTTAGATTACATATAAGGAAGAAATTTTTTATGGTGAGGCACTGAACAGGTTACCCAGAGAAGTTCCCATCATGGTAAGTGTTCAAGGCCAGGTTGGTTGGAGCCCTGAGAAATCTCATCTAGTGGAGGGTGTCTGAGCCTGTGGCAGAGTGGTTGGACTAGGTGGTTTTTAAACATCACTTCCAACCCAAGCCATTCTGTGAATCTGTGAATTCCTGTGTGTTTTATTGTGAAGTATTATGCAGCACCTCCCTGACTTCCTGTCTTTTGGAAAGTTTTATCCTCTTTTAGTAGACATTTAGCTCCTTAGTTATTAGCCTGCACCTCTGCCAGAGAACTAACATGCCTGGGATTAAGAACAAACCCTTCTGGCTTTGGGAGCTGCCCAGGGGGAATGGCCCCTCTCCCGTGCCTCCACCGATGTTTACTTTGCAGGAGAGAGACTGTCTTAGAGCATGTCTATGCTAGGCAGGTAAAAGTCATCTCAAGGCCAGACTGAGCTCAGCACAGCTTCCTCGGTGCTGGCTCATGAAGCTCTGCTGGGAACTTCTTCCCAGGGACAGTGGTGTGTACTGGCCAGGTTAGCAATGTGCTTGTGTTTGGTGTTTCCTCCACTTCAGTACTTTTTTCTGCCTGAGTGGATGCATTGGGCAAAGCTGGGATGGGAGCATGGAACTTTGTGTGTGCTGTGTCTGGGGAGCTGCAGACCTTGGTTTGCTTTCACTCTAGTTTGGACAGAAGATTAAGTATGAATTGCTGGCTTTCTTTGCTGTTGTGTGGCTTGGTGGGGACAAGTTTGTTAGAGCAGTGCTGTTCATTTTCTAGGGCAGGATTTTAAAATTGCCTTCACTTTTGAGCTTTGTTCTGCTGCAGTTGAAGGAAGTGGTGGATTATTGTCAGTAGAATTAGGCCAACACTGAGGGCTTTTGAAAACCCTGTTTTGAGAAGCAGTGTGGGTGCTGAAGACAATGGTAACCATAATTATTATATATTTATATAGCACGAAGTTGTCTAAGAAATAACATTTGAGGCACAGTGGGGTAAATATGTCTCTTCATTATGTCTTGTGCCTTGTGTAGGGTACAGAAATAAAGTTAATGATATCAACAGCAAGCCTAATAGCTTGTAGTTACCTTAAAATACAAATTCCAGATGGTGCTTGATTGCAGACTTCAGGTGGGGTCCAGCAGCCAGCTTATTTTCCAGCCCAACTGGGCTCTGGCACTGCACTGCCATGTGGTCTGGGTTGAGTCTCTTAAACAAGATCAGTGTAGAAATTTCAGAACTTTGGCATCAGGGCCAAAGTGAGGCTCTGATGAAGAGTGGCTCAGCCTGTGCACAGTGAGATTTTGTGTGGGACTGCTTCCCCTGGCCAAGGCTTCGAGGGCTGCCAGTGCAGTGGATGGAGGGATAGAGATGGGTCGGGCCAGGGATTCTGATCTCACCTGGCTGTCAGCTGCAGGGTTGCTCTCACTGCTGAGACACTCTCCTGGATTGTGTTCCAGCCATTGCAAATTATGATTCAGGTGTATTAAAGAGCTGCCTGCTGACAGCAAGCCTAGCTCACAAGCAGATCCACTACCAGCTCACTTCTTATTCTTCCCTGATATGAGTCTGGTGAGTGATGAATGCCCTTAATCAGGGAGTGACACAATGAGGTCTCCCACTGGAAGATGGCTTTCATGGCTCATTGTGATTGAACAGGGCTGTGCCTCCAGCAGTTCTGCAGCAGCACTTCCCTCTTCCACTTGCTAAAGCCACTCGGGGATACTGCTTTGCTCACATCACTTCCTCTCGCCTCCCAACTCGGCTGATCTGCCGGTCTTGCTCTGGGCAGGGAGCGGTGTCCGAAGGGTGAGTAATGCATCCCTTGTGTTTTCTTCAAGCCTGCCAGCTTAGGCTTCTCAGCCATGGTGTTTGTGGGAAGGGGAGGCAGGGAGAGGCTGGCCACTGCCGAAGTATTAGCTGCACACCTAGGCTAAAATGCTGGGTTTGAGTCCGTGCTTCCTTTATCTGTTCGTGCCAGATGTGTGTGTCATTGTCAAGGGCGGGCGAGGAGACAATTTACCCAGTCTGTGCTGCGATTGCTGGCCTTCAGGAGTCATGACTGTCCAGTTACAGCCCTATGAATAAACCGTGCGGTCATCAGGTGGAAGCTCCTGCGAGCGTTTCGAGGGCGTGCGGCTCTCACACCTCCCCCCGTGTGCTTTCCCGCAGCCGACAATGCCAGCCGCCCTTCCCGCCGCCGCCGGCCCAGCAGCACAGCCCCGTGTCCTCGCAGGCCACCGCTGGCCCTCTGCTGCCGGGCTCCTTGCCCCCGCTGCCGGCCCCTGCGGCCGCCCAGAGCCCGGCGCTGCCGGGCCAGCAGCTGACGCCCGACGCCTTCGCCATCGTGGAGCGGGCGCAGCAGATGGTAGAGATGCTCTCCGAGGAGAACCACGTGCTGCGGCAGGAGCTGGAGGGGCACTACGAGAAGGCGGACAAGCTGCAGAAGGTAGGTGTCGAGGTCGGGGTGGGGCCTGGCCAGGGTAACCATCTGGGTGCTTCTGCCTTTGGGCAGCTGTTCTTTGTTGCTGTGTCACTGCGGGGGCGGCACTGGCCGTCTCTAACCACTGCTTCTCCGTGGTGGTCTCACAGAAGAGTAATCCCGTGCCTTGTGGACTCCACTGCCTTTAGGATGAAACAGGGCGGCCCATCAGATATCTCTTAACTGGATATTTTCCCCTTCCGTCTTTCCATGCTGGCCTCACTGGAGCTTTCCCTGGAAGTCTCCCATGGGCAGTATGTTCCTGGTGCATCTGGGTCCTGGACCATCTGCACAGGGGTTAGATATGCAGGTGAGAACAAATCTTCATCTGTCCCAAGCAGTCTTGTCCACCACAATAAGCTCGTGTGGTGCTCTACACTCTTTGGAAGTGTAACAGCCACCAGTGGGCTTGTCCATTGTTTGGAAATGGATTAGCTGGGTTGTCTTAGAGGCTTTCAGTGACTGCTCTTTGAGTTTCTAAAAACTGATGTTACACATCCATTTGAACATGTTGGTTCTAAAAGCACTGCCCCGTTATCTGAAAGAAACATTTGGTAAAGCTTTTGCTCAAAACCCATTTTTCTAAGAGATCCTACATCCTCTTTTCTGTAAGCATGCAGATTTTTTCAGTGGAGAAGGGTGATGTCTTGCACGCTGCCTGAGGTGAAAAGATGAAGAATTATATCAAACAAAGTAGAAGTTGCTTAAAACTGAGGCTCACTGAAGGCAAAGCAGAGATGCTCCCTAGATCTGCTGGCTTTGGGTTCCATGGGCTCAGACCAAATAACTTATTTAGGACCCTGCACTGCTATTTCATTTATGTCTTCCCACCACTTACACACAAATGAGCTTAGACTGAAGGTCTTTCCTCTCTGAATTTAGGAGTCCATGTAGGAGCTCAATTTTTTTCTATGCTCTGTGGATCAGGGTTCTTGGAGACACCCTTCTCAGGAGAAGAAGCAGCTCTGAGAGACCGTGTCCTCAGCCTCAGCTTTGGGAAAAAATTGTGACAATCTGTTCAAACAGATTAGAAAAAAGACCAGGTGTTTAGTAGCTGCTATCTTTTCTGCCTCCTTCTCTGCAGCAAGGTGAGTTGAGCTTATTCACAGAATTTCCTAAATTTAGTTAAAAAATTTTTGCAGCAACATTAACTATTCGTGAAGAAATCTGCAAAAACTTTAATACTGAGTTCCCCATGGCCTCTGTGGGCAAAAAAAAATTCCAGCTATTAATTTTACAAAAGCTGCATTGTTCAGTAAAAGGTATTTAAGTGTAATGCCCTATAAATATTCCAGTTTTCTTTCACTCTTGGAAATGGCTCTCTCTTTATCTTGGATGCCCTGCAAGTCTATTGCATCAGACACCAACAGAAAGGTATTCAAGCATGGGCTGAAGTCTCACTTCAGTCAATAAAGTGTGGACTTGAGTCCCGTTGACTTTGGGGGAATGTAAGCAGAGTATTAAAGTGAAACACATACTCAAGTGCATTCTTTCTTCATGGAACCAAATCTCTAACACATGGTATCCCTCCCATGCTGCTTTTGTTGTGTTTGAACACAAGGTCAGGGCAGGTCTTCCTCGGTTCCCACAGTTTCAGCTGAACATCACTTCTGAAAATGTGATTTAAATTATGTACTTTGGATGTGAAAACTCTTCTCTCTTGTTGCAAGTGGAAAGGTCAGGAAGGAGTACTTCTTGTTTGTAGGTAACAGTTTTATTCTAGGTAGGACCAACTTCCCATCACTTTTATTTGTTACAGAATAGGAGAGGAAGTTAGAGAAAGTCAGCCTGACTTGTAGGACTCCCTGGACATTTGTACAAACAGATCAGTTCTAAGGCTTGTCATATTCTCAGTTGTGTGAACAGACGTTTTTGTACAGAGGTTCAAGGTGGTGATGAATCCCTGTGCTGTTGGGTGAGTTGCTTTGTTTTCTTAGCTAAAAAGAATTGAAAGAGTAATTATGTGCATTTAATTTTGAGCTTTTTGCATGATTTTCCCTTTTCTGAATGGTGTTGCCTTGCTGAAGTTTAATTGTCAGACTGGGCTGGCTCTTCCCCATGCCACATGTGTGGGTTGTTTGAGTGGGTTGGCTCCAGGAACTACCAGGCAGAGAAAAGGCTGAATTGTTTTTTTTTCTTCTCCATGGAAAAAGGAGAAGGAAATCCCAGAGCTGTTGAGAAACACCAACACAATTTATGGCTGTTCTTCTGCTCTCCTTTAATTTTGTTCAGTGCTGATGGAGCACTTGCCACAGCAAGTTTTTGCCTCCAGGGCTGCAGGCTGTGTGGTGATGTGTTTTGGGAAATACCAGCATATAGAGGGCCAGGCAGAGCCCTTGTGGCAACCAGCAACATTAGGCCAGACTGTTAGGTTGTGGAAATCCACTTCTGTGATGGAAAATCTGCTTTGCTGTGGTAGAGGCTCTCTGGAGAAAACATCTTCTCCTGTGGGTAGTGGCTTACCAAGTCCCTGAACAATTCAGAGTGAACCAAATTAAAGCATCTTGCTAAGGGCATTGTTTAGATGCCTCTAAAGCACTGACAGGCTTGGGGCATCAGCCACCTCTCTAGGGAACCTGTTCCAGGGTTTGACCATTCATTCAGTAAAGAAATGCTTTCTCATGTCTAGTCTGAATCTCCCTACTTGTTTCAGCTTTTTGCTTGTGAACAAGCTGGGAGCAGAAATCAGGGAAGGTAATCAGGTTTCCCCATCATAGTTCTGCCAGGCTTTCCTTGGTGAATGTTTTGGAGGTGCTGCCTGTCCATGGGCTGTATCTTGACAGAGTGGCTCCAACATCATGGGAAGTGCATGTCCAGGCTGCTGGAGCCTGGCTGCAGGTTCCTACACACACATTGGGGTGACAGCTCCAGCCTCCCTGGAACTTTCATTCTGCAAGTGCTGCAGCTGGAAAATCGTGCCTGAAGCTTATTGAGAGGGACCTAACTCTTCAGCAAGTGGAGGTGAGCTCACACCCTAGCTTCAGAAATCATGAATCTGTCCCACCCATGACTCAAGAGGATGAAAAAGCACCAGATTTAGAAAGGTATGTGGGAGGCTATATATGTCTTTTGGTTTTCCAGCCTGTGCACATTATTGAGCCTTTCTCCACAAACACAAGGGCCAGGCATGCAGGAACAGATTCCCACATCAATGTTGATCATCTCTACAGCAATGATTTTACCAAAGCTATGTCACTTAACATGACGTTATCTTATTAAAAGAGTTGGATGGATTGAGCTGAACAGCAAAACTCTACCCAGGACTATTGTTCTGTCAGTCTTTTGGGCTCAGGTCTTAAAATGTAGGTTCACTGCTAAGAGATTTCTCTGCATTCCTTGCCTGCAGTTTGCCAGATTTTAAGGAGATGAAGTTAAGAAAATTGAAAACCCCAAACAATTGGTTGTGTCTCTTAAAGATAGTTTCTCTTGTGTAAAGCAGTCTTCAGTCAAGGATGGAAAGGAGTGGATCACAATGGTTTAAAAGCAACATGAGGCCAGAGCTGAACCTAAAATACTTTTGGTGGCATTCAGAGCTCAAAGATAAGTTTTGGATCAGGGACCTGTTGATAATAAATGTTGTCTCTTACACCCTTTCTAGGAAAGAATACAGCACACACAGGTCCACCATTTCCTGTTTTTTTCTCCTCTGGGATGGCATTAAAGCAGTCACCNATTGGTTGTGTCTCTTAAAGATAGTTTCTCTTGTGTAAAGCAGTCTTCAGTCAAGGATGGAAAGGAGTGGATCACAATGGTTTAAAAGCAACATGAGGCCAGAGCTGAACCTAAAATACTTTTGGTGGCATTCAGAGCTCAAAGATAAGTTTTGGATCAGGGACCTGTTGATAATAAATGTTGTCTCTTACACCCTTTCTAGGAAAGAATACAGCACACACAGGTCCACCATTTCCTGTTTTTTTCTCCTCTGGGATGGCATTAAAGCAGTCACCTTGGTCATAGACCAAAGGCAACCAAGCAGTTCCATCAAGTCTAGCCCCCCTCAAGCTTTTTTGAGAGCTGCCAATAGGGTGTCATGGGGTGTTATGACATGGTAAGCTGCCCCACAGGGTGCTTGCAGGGGTCCCCACTGCAGGAGCCCCCAGCCTTGCTGAGGCTTTGTGCCATCATCTGCCAGGGAGGTTGGTCATTGCAGAGTTGGTGACTGGCGTGACACTGGACGTGTTGCCCTGACCCCTCGTGTCTTATTGAGGTGCTGGGCAAACACTGGGACAGGACTCATTCCTGCAGGGCTTTAACAGGAGCTCTCTCTCCTTTCAGTTTGAAATAGAGATTCAGAGGATTTCAGAAGCTTATGAGGGTTTGGTCAAGACCACCACTAAGAGGGAGTCTCTGGACAAAGCGATGAGAAACAAACTTGAAGGAGAAATTAGGAGACTTCATGACTTCAACAGGGATCTCCGTGGTATGTTACAGTTGCTTGTGTTTTTCCCCTCCAGCTGACATGGTGTTTCACTTACAAGCTCCAGAGCAGCAGGCTTTAGTGGAGTGGCTTTATAGAATATTTAGATACATGTCCTGAGAAATAAGGCCCTGCTCATTGGCATAAGACAAAACTGCTGTCACCCTCCTGGTGGCAAAAACACCTTCTGGCAAAGTGTAAGAATCGGCTCCAGATGGTGCCTTTGTGTTCAGCACTTGAAAATATGGATTTGACAGCAAGGCCACCAGTCACAGTGTCCTGTCCACTCCTAATGAGCTAAAGAGCAAATTGTAATGTAGAACAGTGCTGCATTACCCATAAATCTCAAGGTCAGTGCCTTCACAGACCAGTAGCAATTATCAAAGGGTATCTGTATTTTAAAAAACTTAAAATTGAGGATGTATCCTTTTGAGAAAGGAAATAGAGGACATGTTGGGTAACTATTGCCCATGCAGTTCCTTATGGGGGGTACTTTGGCACTCACTGCTCATGCAGTGAAGTGCCTTCTGCAAGCTGAAATTATGTTTTTTTTGCAGTGCTGCAAGGTGGGTCACGTGGTGTTTTTGAAGGGGGGAAGTTTCTGAAGGCAAGACCTTCTCAGGGGAAGCAGTCCTTGGCTGCAGAAAATGCCTTCTTTCCCAGGACATCCCCAAGGAGTAGTGTTACTGAGCTGGGGGCTGCCTTTCCCCAAGACGTCTTGCTGCACCAGGGGCAGCTTTTCAGTGCAGAAAAGCAGCCATCCCCTTGCAAAGCTGAGTAATTCAGATTGCAGATGCCTTGTGCATTTTGAATAGTGTGAGAGATGATTGCCTGGGCATGTCAGCTGTGAATGGCAGAGACTTTCCCCCCAGTTTCTGCGAATCTGAATAATACAGCTTCATGGAAGAGGTCAAAGGCCTCATCTTTTATGTATGTGTCAGCCTCCATTTTAATATCTTCCTTCAGAGAGTCTATTTATACTGCTCTGCTGGCATGCATCTTATTTTCTTGGTTGGCCTACAATTTTATATACATATATTTATACTTGAAGCATTTCCTGTTTTTTGCAGAACGACTGGAGACAGCCAATAGGCAGCTGGCCAGCAGAGACTTTGATGGGCACGAGGATAAGGCAACAGAGGGCCTTTATGCCACTCAGAGTGAGTACTGTGCTTACCCAGATGCAGATAGAGACATACATATATATTCATGTATACATACACACATATATACATGGTGGAGTGGAGGTGAATACTTTGCTATTAATTGTTATCCTGCTTGTGGCTTGGTTTTACTCAGCTAATTCATCACATACTCTTGTTTAAGCTGCAGACTGGATTGTTTAGGGTAGGGTATTTTTCTCTCTGAGCACCAGAACCAAGCAGTGGGAGTTAATGGTAACACAACTTAGCTTATTTTTGATAAATATTTATCTGAAATTGTGAAGTGTTGCTTGCAGAGATAACCTCTGGGGATGCATGTTTTTTAGAGAAGCCAGATTCTTCTCTTGGCTAGGAAAAACCCAGGGTAAGCTTTGCTGACTAGTTGTCAGTGCCATGGTTTGACTAACAGCAGAAAGAGCAGAGCTGGACCATACTATTTGCAAAGGACTGAAGTGACAAAGGTTTTACAGCTTCTATTGCTATGGATGCATCCATTCCCAATACATAGTAGGCTCCCATAATCACTGCCATAGCACTGCTGGTTTCCTTGCCACGTACTGATGTGTGTGTGACCATCCAATCTGAGCAACTGGATGCTGTGTGGCTGTGTGTGGCTTCTTTTGTATCCTAAGCACCTTCAGCATGCTTCCAGAAGGACTTGGCCACCTGGAGGCTGTGCAGTATCTTGTGAGCTTCAATCCCATTGAAGCTCATTGCTGTATACAGCTCATCCTTCTGTTTTATTGCACCAAGAGCTCCCCTGGAAGATGAGCTGCAGCTGCAGTGGAGAACCACCCACCTCCATTAGTGTTGCAGTTTGGGACTACTCAGGATGCCTCACCACCAGCCCTGTAATGTCCAGCAGCTGCTCCAAATGGTGGAGAGCCTTCTCCTGGCTCCCACCAGCAGCAATGATACCAGCAGGGCTGATCATCTGGTACATGTGTGCACAAACCAGAAAAGAATCCAGTGATTTTTTCCATGATGTGTTAGCCAAATGGCATAAAGGTGTGTAGGTATTGCTGCAAATTCAACAGGATCTCTTAAGAAAATAGCATTGCTGTATAAATCTTGGCATCCTCAGGTAGAATTCAAATGGGATGAGCTGCTGAGTGGAAATTGGAGACTGGGATCTGCTCTCTTTGTATAGAGACAGCCTGGCAGTGTTGCTATATGCTGCTAGCTACAAGGAGGAGTTAAATCCCCAGGATGGACTCAATTTGAGTTATTTTCCAGTACATAAACATGCTCTGTGCTTCTACTGATAAATATCTAGCAGTGAAACTGTGCCCTGTGCACTCAGCATATTGCTGCAATCAATTCACAGCTTACAAACAAATATAGCTTTTTGGATCCTATCACATAAGAAGGTCTGGATGCTTGGAGTGTCTCCTGGCTAGGCCACAGGGCTAAATGTTACTAATGCAATGCAGAGTGCTTCCAAGAATAGAAAAACTGGCACATGTAAAGCAGGTCCTCTTCAGTCATGTTCTTTGGGCTGCTGGGACATGCACAGTACTGATCTCAATATTAGAGTGTCTGCCTAAAACACCCCTCTCAGAGTCCATAAAAGTCTGCTTGGAAATCCTCTGTTGCTGACTGTATTTATACTCTGATGTTTGTGTGTTTGGGAGTCTTCCCCAGGGGCAGACTGTGACTGGGGTCTCACTGCTGACCTGGAGGTTTTTGCAAGCACAATTTGTACCTTCCTCATGGCTTTTAATGGGATGCACAGGAGGAAAACTGAGAAGAAGGAAACTGAGTTTTAGCTGCTTTATATACACTGAGATTGAAATAGACATGTTTAGAAGAAGAGAAAAAGTTTGTTGTGAAAGTGATTTTTTTTTTTCCTAAGAGTAGCAGGTTATTAAGTAAAAGCTGATTAGTAAATGCAAATCTTAATTTTCATTAGGAAAACAAAAGCAGATTTCTAGTGCCCATGTTTGTGGAAGACAGCCAGGAAACATGACCCAAGTTATATGACTCCAACATCAGCAGTTTCCTAAAAGTTGTCATTTTTAAGCCACATTGGTGATGAGCTGAAGGAAGAAGGATAAGATTCTTGAGATTGGTAGTACCACATACCAATTTTTCTATGGTAAAACTCCAGTAATGAGAAAAACTCCCTGAAGAAGAAATCTGGCAAGGCAGGATGTTCACAGGTCATTTCTCAGTTCCTCACAGAACTTTCCATTAGTAGTGCAACAGTGCAGGGCAGTCATGCACTCTGAGATGGAGACTGGAGATGACAAAAAAAATCTTATTCTTTGCAATAGTAATAGACAAAGGCAGGCCACATGCCTCAAGTATTGAGTGCTAGGCTTTTGTGCCTAAAAGAAACACTACTGTTCTGTCAGGGGCTGTAAAATACACTTGTCCCGGTTTGGACAGGTATTTCCCAAGAAAGGCGGGAGCCTCCCTTGAAATGAGAAATGTGAACCCCCCTTCCCTCCGAATCAATAATATTTTGAAATCAAGGGGCTCTCAGGC
>VZRX01009477.1:0-29369 GCA_013398075.1 Notiomystis cincta | reverse complement strand
AGAAGACCGCAGCACCAGCAGAAAAAAAAAAAGCAACAGAAGGCCAGGGCGGGGCTCCAGAAGGCCGAGCCGGTGAGCGGGACCGGGCTGTGTCCCAGCCCCCACCAGCTCCACCCCCTGCAGGGTCTCTGTCCCTCCTGAGGAACCCCCAGACAGGGAGGTGCCGCACCCACATGGCCGCAGGGCTCAGCCATTGTCTTCCTTAAGTACCGGGTCATTTGCATTTCTAAAGAGGAAAAAATTTCTCTAAAACCGTCGACAACACTATATTAGTTTCAAGATAATTATGTAATGTTTTGTCAGGGAACAGGGTTATTTTAAGTAAAGCCATGAAGCAGCGACTGATGAAGTCATATGGGCCCATACAGGCAAGAGAAGAGACACTTAGGAGGAGGCTAAGAGATGCTGTGGGAAGGGAGAGGCAGGAAGATTGAGGATGGTTTCAAGGCCATAGGGCTGAGAGAAAGCTTACAATGTCATATCGTGGGAAAAATATGTTTTGGTGGAGTGTGAGAATTTTGTGTGGGTTTTGTGGGGGTTTCTGAACTGTGGGAGCACTGTTTTTTCAGGTGTCTGAGACAGATTGAGGCCTGTGCCCATCCACATGGCTCTGCATCTGTTAGTGGGGATGTGTGGACAGTTTTAGCAGTGTGTCAATAGTGCCTTATGCTTCGTGGGAGTGTTCAGTTCATGTGCCATGAACTTGTGTGTATATCTCTGTCCCAAGTATCCCAGGCAAAGAAATGTTCCCATTTCCAGACAGGAAATAATCGGGAAATAATCTGCTTTGCTGCTCCAGGCCTGCCTTGGCCCAGCTTTGTCAGCATAAAACCACAGCTTGCAGAGGACTGAGTGAGGCTTGAGCAGATGGACAGTAGCTCTGCTGCTCCTCTGGAGGGAAACCTCAATGTCTGAGCCTGACAACCTGGCCCTATTTAGTGTGCAGAGAATTTAGCAAAGCTGTGGAAAACGTTCTCATGTTTGGCTGCTTGGAGTAAATACTGATTTTGTTTATTGCTATGGGGTGGATACCAGCTGCTGAAAGGTCTTTGGAGCAGGCAACAAGGTCCTGTCCTCACGTCAGATTCCTTCTGACAGTCACTCTGGGGAGACTGTCAGAGCCTGAGGGCCCATCCTGCTCTTGATCCCCTGCCTCACAGCCATGGCTGTTCGGGAAGGTTGGGCCAATGGAGTTGGCTGGGACACAGCTTGATCGAGATGAGCAGAAGAGGTGACCCTTGTTCCTCATCCTGGTACATCAGCTGATCTGAGGGGGACTGGCAGCAGCTGCCATGACGTACACCCATGACCAGGGATGGTGCATGGCAGAGCTCCTCCACACACTTGCCATGTCAGGAGCTGCAAGACTGATGAGAGGCTAAAGAAGTCCCTCAGGTTTCACTGAGGAAAGGCATGGTCACTGGAAAGCATCTGTGGAATTAACAGCTGTGAGTGAAGAGCCACCACTGGGAAATGAAAACCTGCATAAGAGAAATTATTGGAAGTGCCACAAGAGATGTGGTATGGGAGCCACTCATGTTTGCAGGAACTCTTCCGGGAGCCAAATTAGTCTCTATCTGCCATATTTTGATATATTTTCTTGTGCCAGCAGTGGTCATTTTGTAGTAGCAAGGACTGTCTTTAAAATATGTCCACGTTGCAACTGTGCAACATCAGAGCAAGGCTAAAATCAGCTTGGGATGCATTGAGATGGTCATTAAATTGGTCAAATAAGGTGATACTTGGGTGTAATGTGTGCTAAGGTGAGAGTCACATCTGAGTTACTCTAAATCTGTCATCTCTGATGACATGCCTGTATCTTTTTGTCTAATGTTTCCATTTTAGAGCAGATTCAGGACTTGTCTACTTTTGACACACTTGCCCAGCCTGACAAGTCAGAAAGCCTGTTTGAGAAGTCCTGAAGCAGCCTCCCTACTTTATCCCCTTTCTTCTACCCAGCCAGAGTACAGGTGTAATATCCACAGTGTGTGGAGGTACAACAGTCAGAGGCAGTGTGTAGAAAGCTGTGAGATTTCAACTGTGAGCTGCAACAGTGAAGCCTTTTGGGAACTGTTCTGTAATGGGGTATGTAATGGCAGTGACCCACCAGAACATAGAAATAATTATTAATTGGAGTCCTTTAGGTAAAAAGATATATGCAAGGGTAGTGCAGTAAAACAGTGTTTTTAGACTTTAAAGATACCTTAAATTCTCTTCAAGTGTGAACAAGATGTGTTCAACTAAGTTCTTCTGCACTAAAAATTAATGCAAGTAAAGTACTTACAAAATGTACCTCCAGGATTTTACAGGATGAAGCTGACATGGAGAAGTGTTGAGACCTGTTCAGGAATTTTTTCTTGCCAGCTTTCTAGTGATGATTCTTTTGTGTATTTGTTTATGACTTGTCTTCTTTTGATGGGATAGAAAGCACAATGCAACAGGGTAGGCCGAGGGCTTCCAGTTCCCTGAATGGAAGTTTAAAATGAAGATCCCAAGTCCTGCTTTGCTGTGTGTTATCCCCATGTGTAACGTGAAAAACGGGTTTCAAATCCAGAGCAGAGCAAGTGTGGTCCCAGCATGATATGGTGGAGTGCAGGGCCAAAATAGCATTCATCTTCCAGCTTCCTCACCCTCTAATGACATTAGCTCCCTGATAATTTGCCTAGATTTACACTTTTCTACAATAGATATTAATGTTCCTTCTGGCTAATCTGACCGAAGTAAATATTTTTTTGCATTGAAGGGAGAGGTCTGTGTGTCTGATATAAAATCCCTTGCCAAGGAGGGAAGAAGAAGGCCACCATGATACCAAGATGGCTCATGGTGGCAGTCAGTGGTGTGGTGTCCACAGCACTCCCTGGGCTTTGCTAGTGGGCTTTGCAGTGACCAGCACGATGGTGTTACTGCCAGGCCTTTTTGTTAGGGGGTGCTGAGTTCTTCCTTTTGGGATAAATGGGAAGACAGCTGGGTGAGTTTGGGCTCACCTCATCCACTTTTGCCTTATTCCACATGGCTCAGCTTGTGTACATCTCACCTCTCTGCAGGCACCTGCTGATGGTGTTTGAATTAAACCTGTTCTCATCCCACCTGACATTAAAGAAGAATGTGGCCCTGCTGAGTGGTAGTTCAGGTCCAAAATTGAATGACTTTGGCTGTGTGAAGTTTTCTGACCCTGCCTGGAGGTGTTGGGCTTCCAGGCTGAGTGATGACATTTGGGTAGCATGGGCTGGATATTTGGGGCAGACTTCCCATGTTTCAGTGTTTTTGAAGCAACTTTTCACTTCAGAGAAAAAATAATAAATTATGTAAAGCTGTGTTTTAAAAAGCAGAAATCAAAACAACATTTAATTGATGCCAAGTAAATTTTTGGAGGCAATTTTCCTTCCTGGAGGCTTTCCAAGTACTCTATTTTTGTTGTCATTCAGAACAAAGGCCAGAATTTGAAATTTCAGATGTCATTGAAGGAAATCATGATCCCCTGCTCATGTCAGCCTTTAACTGTTTGTGTTCTGACATCAGGGATCCAGTGATTGGCCTGTGACACTCATGTTCCCAGAAATGGCTTCTCAGCACTGTCGGGGCAGAAGCAGATGGAGCCAAGCATTTCCCCAGGCAGTTTGCCAGCAAAATCAATGATGGGCCTGCAATTTGTTGCTGAAGACAAAGATGTGAGCAGTGCTGACTGAATTTAGCCAGTTGTTTTAGTTTTTTAATGTTGTTTTAAATCTTACCCAAAAAAGGAATGATTTTTCAGCACAGAGGTTATCTACATGCTTTAGTCTCGCTTGTGAGGCTTAACCAGGAGGGGAGCACTGGTCACTGGATCCTTAAGTCCTGCAAGTCTGGAAGGTCGCTCAGGGCCCCCATAGGGCTCAAATAGCTCCCACAGCTTCTCTTTTCTCTGCATGGTCAGAGAAAGCCTGTACACAGGCCTCCTATCATATTCTTCATTACTGTTTTCCCCTCTTTCCATTTTCGGGCTGTCCAGCACAGATTCGTGTTTGTTACTTGGCTTCTTCAAGTTTTGTGTATGTCATGATCTCCATCCTTGCAAGTAAAAAGCACGAGGCACAGCACAGCCCACATCCATGGGGCTGAGGTTTCTTGCCCATTACAGAAGGGCAGCAGCATTGGAGCTGGCAGCTATAAGCAGCCCTTGATTGAAGGTGCTGTGTGAAAAAAGGGTAGTGGGTGCAAGCCAAAATTTTGCTGGGGGATGTGCTAGCAGTTCAGCAGAATGGAAAGCTGTGAGCCAGTGCTGGAATCCACAAGCTCTGCTGGTGCAGTTGCAGCCCAAGCTGCCACTCATCTCTGCTGCTGGTGCAAGTCTGGGCACCGAAGGGCTGAGCCCTGGCAGCAGAAGCTCCTTGCCCGCTGTGTCTCAGCACTGTGTTGTAAAGGCCCTGCTCGCTGCTGCTTCACATAATTTTTGGTTTTCTAGGGAGGTGGCAGCTTACCTCTGGTGTGTGGCCTGGGGCCTGTGAGCTGTCCTCATGGAGTGGCTCTTGTTCTTGTCTTTCTTTCAGACAAAGAGCACTTGAAGGAGAAGGAAAAGTTGGAGATGGAGCTGGCAGCTGTGCGTTCTGCCAATGAGGATCAGCGGAGGCACATTGAAATCCTCGACCAGGCCCTAAACAATGCACAAGCCAAGGTTATCAAGCTGGAAGAGGAGGTGAGGCATGGACAATATTTCTGTGCTCTGGAGATAGACATGGCTCATGGTTAAGCCTTTATCCATCCAAGTCCTGATTCTCTTCTGCCCACAGGGTGCTAGGCCTTCCTGTTTCCCTTGTGCTGGCCCTTTTGTAGACAAAAAGTGTAGTTACACAATACTGAGCTAAACAAGCAGGGAAAGGAGACCATAGATGTGTAACAGATCAACAGGACACAGATCAAATTCAACTAGCTGGTGACTGAGGTAATGGTAGGATTTAACAGAAAAATCAAATAAAAAGCTGTACTCACTGGCCTGGGACTTGGATACAGACATGTCGTGTTAGTGCATCCCATTTCTTGCCAAATAATATCTGGAAGCTTTTGAGATGTGCACAGCAACACAGCAATGCAGGGCTTGGTGACTTCACATCTTGAAAAATCTGGAGGCAGACTGACCAGGATTTAGAGTTACAGGTTTTGTTTGAGAGCTGAAGAGAACCTATCATACTGTGAGACCCAAGAAGTGCAAACCTCCCAAGAGGTCTTTAAGCAGTAATCATATAAGCTTGGTAGTGAAAATAGGTATTCAGATAAGAAGAGAAATCCCAGGCACAGAGGGCTCTTTAAACTAACAGGCAGAACAATACCTAGTAGTTTGAAGCTGAAACTAGACAAATTCAAAGTGGAAATAATGCTCAGTTTTAACTGTGACTGGGTGACATTATCAGTTCTCCATTACTGGTGAAGGAAGTCTCAATTTATTGAGTCTTCAGATCAGGAGGTGTGAATCTAGTAAATATTTGAAAGTGTGTGCATTCTAGCAGATTGGGCAAGACTGTCAAAATACCTTTTTGACCTTTTATACCCCTAAAATCTCTGTCCATGTGACCAACAGAGGGAGAATGCTTTATGGGAAGTAAAGAAACATAATCTTTACTACTTGAATGGGCAGGTCATTGGTGAGGGGGAGGCCACTGGTGAACCTCTGCCCTTGCAGGTTTGGTAGAGGTTTAGGCTCTGGCACAGACTGTTGGCATGATCTTGGGCAGCTCTCTTCCCCTTCAGAGCCTCATTTTCCTGTGCCCTCCTCAGGACTGGCTGGGAGAGGAGGGAATCCACAGGACTCTGCTTGGTGCATGGATGCAAGGGATCTTGTGGGGAGCAGAGAAAACTTTTCCCAAACACCTGCAATTAACTTAAGTGCCATTCATTGTCTTGGAAAGATGAAGGGAGAATTGACCTCAGTGATTATTGAATGTTTTTTATTGACACTAAAATGACAATGACAGACCCCCTGTTAGGCTAACCAATGGTTACTTAGAGTCTGGAAGATTTAGCTGCTGTATGTGAGTGCTGAAGGCATTGCTGGTTTGTTCCTGACCATTGGCCCATTCTGATTCCCTGTTTAGAAACATTTTTAAAACTCCATTTCCTTGGATGGATGCACTCAGCAGTAAGAAGTTAAATTTAACTTCTCCTTTGTTAGTTAGACTAAGACCTGCTCACCATCCCAGAATATTTGAGGCAGTCCCTTTGGGGAAGCTGCAGGAGCCAGCATATCTTTAATCTGTACATAATTCACTTGACACTGTTTGGCTGAAAGGCAACCTGAGGTTTTCTCTTTGCATTTCATTTCAAAGGGCTGAATAAAGGAATGTTTTAGGTGGCAATGCCTGCTTCTACACTCATGGCATCGTGCAGGGGATGGGAAGAAATAGTGTTTAGTTTGTGATGGTCCACAGACTGTCAGTGTGGTATTGAAAGGTAACATTGACTTGCTGAGTAGAGACTAGTGAAGGCAGAAGCATATACAGTGATTTCCAGGCAGGTGGTTCAAGAACCTATCTTGTGCCTGCTGTGTTGTAGTTAATATCTTTGCAGCTTTAGGGTTTTAAGAGCTTGGCAGTAGCCAGGTTTTAGTCTAATCATCCAACAGAAATGTGCCTCTATTGGATCCTGGATTGTGGACTGGTGGAGCTGAGGAAAGGTTAGATGTTCCCCTCTAGGGAGCTCCTAGCCTGCCCAGGGCATAGCAGATGATATGGAGGTGGTAACTTCCTGCCTGGGGCACTGTAGGTGTTAGAGAAGTGGTAATCTCCTGCCTGGGGCATGGTAGAGCTCAGAGGTGACATATATCAAAGTGATGCTGTGGTATTTGCCAGAGTACATCAGAGTTCTCAGCCTGACAAACCCATGTTGATCTGGTAGCTTTTAACTTCTTTTTTCATTCTAGGGGCAGTTCAAATGGATTTTAGCCTAGCTGCTGTATTTTAATTGTTGGCAGTATCAGGCAACTTGGGTGAAGTGCAGTTAGTCTGAGGCTGCCAGCATGTGCCCAAGCTCCAGCACTCACTTTCTCTTTTGTCCTGTTTCATGGCTGAATCAGAGCACCTTTTAAACAGTCTCCAATGTTTCTGGATCTTACTTAGGCACATGCGGAAGATAAGTTGCAGTGTTAAACCTCCATTTTAATCCAGGGATTTTTACTATAATTGGGAATATATTGAGGAAAACACAAATTCAGTCAAATCAAAATGACTGTTATTATTGTTAACAGAGCTGTAGCTCATGCCCTGCTTTGTAAATCTGCCCAGATTTCTTTTACCACCAGCATGTAATTAACAGTGTTTTAAATCAAGCCTTGAGAAAGAAGCAGTAGCTACTAAGTTGAATTAACATAAGATAGTGTTCTATGTAAATCTGCATTATCCTGAGTGCCTACTAGTAGAAGGATTTAATTCAAAACGTGTAGGTGGTATTATCACCACATGTCATTTAGCAGACTACTGCTGGAATCATGTGTCTGTTCCATGCTTTGAGTAGAAGACTTAATAGTTGGAGAAGACTCAGAAAGCAGGTGTACAATTTATTTGGGATCCAGAAGCTGTTCTTTGCTGGGCACAATTACAGGGAACAGTTGTCTGAGCTTCGGTCCATGCACATGAACATGAATTACTGAATGGGTGAGATTAGAAGGGACCACAGTGGGTTCATCTGGTCCAACCTCCCTGCTCAAGCAGTGTCGTGCTAGAGCACATGGCACAGGATTGTGTCCAGATGGTTCCTGATTATCTACAGTGAGAGAGACTCACACCCTCTCTGGTCAATCTGTTCCAGTGCTCGGTCACCCACATAGTAAAGAGCCCCCATGTCCTTCTCTGCAGAGCTGCTTTCCAGCAGGCCAGCCCCTACCCTCTACTGGAGTATTCCTCCTCATGTGCAGGGCTCTGCATTTGCCCCTGTTGAATTTCAGATGGTTCCTCTCTGCCCATCTCTCCGACCTGTCGAGGTCCTTCTGAAGGGCTGCACAGCCCTCTGGGGTGTCAGCAACTCCTCCCAGCTTTGTGTCTGCAGGGAACTTGCTGAGGAGGCATCTGCCCCTTCACCCAAGTCATTGATTAATAGGTTAAACAACGCTGGGCCCAGCATTGAATCTTGGGAGACACCACTAGTGACAAGCCTCCAACCAGATCCTGTGCCACCCTCTGGGGTCTGCTGTTCAGCCAAGTCTTAATCCTCCTCACAGTCCACTGATCCACCATTCCTGAGTCTATGTATGAGGATGTTGTGAGATACAGTATCCAAAGCCTTGTTGAAGTCAAAGTTGACAATATTCACTGCTCTCCCTTCATCTATCCTGGGATGGATGAAGAAGGGATTGCTGTCAGAGAGATTAAACATGGCTATTTAATGTAAGAGGAAATAACGAGATGCAGTGTTTGGAGGCTGAAGCTGAGCAAATCAGGCTGGAAATTGAGTTAAGAGTAATTAACACTGAAACAATCTACTTAATGTGGTAGCGGATTCTCCATCTCTTACAGTCTTTCATTCAAATCTCATATCTATAGAATTTGATTATTCAAACTGGAGTTACATTTCTAGCACAGATTTTTTCCAAGGCTCACTCATCTTTTCTCAGATTTGTTTGAACGATCCCCTTTTTAGCCTTAGCTCTTCTTTATCTTTATTTTCTGAATCCCCAGGACAAGGACAGTGTTCAGACAAGTTTGCTGATCTAGTGAAGAAGTGAATTAATTGCTTCTTGCTCTAGCAAAAAACAGTTTGGAAACAGAACAAGAAGTAATTTGCTTAAATTGCCTAAGAGAAAGCCAGATTAAGCATTAGAGTAAAAGTTTTCTGCCAGTAAAGTAAAATAAGCCATGAAGTAGTTTGCAGGGATAGGTTGTGTAGCTCCTACCCCTGGGTGATTTTGTAAACATCTTATACAGATATCTGCCAGCTTTTATCTACAGTTGATCCTACCATGCAGCAGGAAGATGGGTTGGTAGCTCTCCAGGTACCATCCAGTTTTGGGGTTTTTTGGAGTCTGTATGTCTGTGACATGTTGGAGCTTAGTATCACACGTCTCTGATTGTAGTCGCCCCTCCCTTACGGATACATGATTCACTGGCAACCCAAATTAATTCAAATTACAGCATTTTGTACTTTGTGTTTTAAATGCATGAGTGATTTTTTTTGTTAGTGAATCTCCATGCAGAACAGCAAAGTCAGAATTGGCTCGAGAACCTCCCTATAAACTTAGGAATGTGAGAACTGTCTTGTACATCTCCTGCAGAATTGTTTTCGAATACAGTGGACATGTGAGCATCGCCTCACCCACAAGAGCAGAGGTGTGTGAGTGTGTGAAGCCTGGGGCTTAGAGGGCTGCTCCAAAGCCAAGTTGTGGCTGCTGTGGTACAGATGGACCCTGCAGCATTTGGCAGGACATGGGAGAGCAGATGAGGTCTGCTGCCAAAGAGAGACCCTGAGGGAGCTCCCTAATCTTCTCTTGATTCGTGCTGGTGTGGCTTGAGGTGACACAAACACCTTCCTACTGCCAAAATAGCACATTCAGCAAGAAGTCTCTGCCGTGTGGCTCTTGCCAGGTCGTGAGCTCCCGAGGAATGCAGTCTTCATGCTGCTGCCAGAGACTAGTGGGGATTATAATCTCATTAATTTTCATGGAAAGCCCAGGGAGCTGTAAGCATTAGCCTAGATTGCAGCAGGGCTAAGGAGGTCACTCTGCCAGTTGTTGGTGCCAGTTGTTAGGGAAGTTTGTTTAGACCAAGCTGTTCTTTTGCTGTGAGCAAGCCTGTATTTCACTTCACCTGTGACATGGATGGATTTAGGGTGGCAGAAGAGGAATTCATACCCCTATTGGGATATGCTGCTTGAGCAATCTCTGGCTGTAAAACCCTGCATTGCAAAATCCTTAGGACATGTTTAACCCTTCAATAATTGCATTACAGACACAAAGAGGGCCTGGCTTTAGCTGCCAGAACATCCCATCTACAGATCAGCATGGAGAAGCCTGTGAGCAGGATAGAGTAGGTGGAGGTCTTCTGGCTGCTGGCACTCTGCTTGTTCCACCTGCATTGAGCAGATATGCAGGAGTGAAAAAAGAACCCCTCTGTTTGGCTGCAGGCAGTGTGCCAAGTGTCACCAGTCAATAAAACCCACAGGGATTCCTCTTAATTGGGTCCATCCTTTGCCCAAAGAGTATCCACCAACATCACCGCTCTTGCTTAGAAATGGCCAGGGGGTTCATAGTTAGCTGATCCCCAGTGGGTGGAAGATCTGGGGCAGCATTCCTTCCGAAAAGAGTAGCTCTGCCCCAGCAATGCCTGCTGTGCACATTCCCTGCCCATCAAAGAGGCACCATCCTTTCCCTAGAGAAACTCCTGGAAGCAAATGACCAAAGCCATGCTGGAGCCCAGTGCACGGTGCCTGCAAGTGCACAGGGTTCCCAGCGGCCCAGGGTGGGTACAGCCCTCCAGACTGCTGACCCCTGTGCCCCACAGCTGCGCAGGAAGCAGGCCTACGTGGAGAAGGTGGAAAAGCTGCAGCAGGCGCTGACACAGCTGCAGGCAGCCTGTGAGAAGAGGGAGCAGATGGAGCGGCGGCTGCGCACACGCCTGGAGCGAGAGCTGGACTCGCTGAGGATGCAGCAGGTAAGGACAGGGTGATGTGGGCAGGACCCCAGCACGGGGCCTTTGGTGTTGATTTTAACAGAGATGGTCACTTGCAGCCCTGCCAGGTGACACTTTGCTATTGGATTCAGATTGTTGGACTTTCCTCTTAAATCATTCCTTTGGATAAGGTTGTGGATCATTGGAAGTGTTAAAGGTCATGTTGGATGGGGCTTTGAGCTTGTGAAGTTTTCCCTGCTCATGACAGGAGGGCTGGATTAGATGATCTTTGAGGGTCCCTTCCAACCTATACCACTCTGTCATTCTTATTCCTGATCTTCATCAGAGGATGGGGCCATTCTGCTGTGGGGGTCTCGATAGAGATGAACACTGCCTGCTGCTGGACTGAGATGTCCTGGCTTCCTGGCCAAGGGCTGGCAGGGCAAAACGTCCTTCCAGGTTTCTCTCTCGAGACAGTTTGTACAAAAACCAGCTCTACACAGAAGGAGGAGAGGAAAGGTGCAGTACACGTGAGATTTACCCCCAAAATTTTAGCCGATGTTTCATTGAGAAGGCCAAGTGGGATGATGTGGGATCTGGTAGGAGCAAGACCTAGGCCCGTATTTGTTCTGTGCAAAGTTTGATGTACCTCTTCACAGAAACTTCGACCCTTGACAGATGTGGAACCAACTGATGTCATCTTCAGACAATAAATTATTTATGTGTCAATCCAATCCAGAATGGGCTAGGAGTATAGATTAGAATTTCTGTGTGGGTCTCCTTGGTTTTTTGGCAGCCCTGTGTACAATACCCCCCCTTCAAGGGGTATTGTTATGCTTGTATTTTATGCACAGTTACTCCTTTGTTATAACACCTTCATACCTAAGTGCCAAAGTCCAGTCATCTCTGAAAAGGAAAAAAAAAAAGCATGAAGAGGTTGCAGGGAGACCTTCTAGGCTGCAACCTGCACCAAGTGCCAGATACATGGGCATTGGCTCTGGAGGAGAGTGAGCAGATATGCTAAATGTGTCAAACTACAGCTTGGGGAAAAACCAGCAACATAAGCAAAGCATGATGCTCTTGGAACTCTTGACGGGCTCACTCGTATCTGTCATCGCACGCATCTGCTACTATAACCTTTCCTTATTTATAAGCCATTAGTAGACACCAAAGCAGCTGTTACACAGAGCTTGTGCTGCCAGAAAGCTGAGGGGCTGATCCTGCTGGCAGGATGCCATTGGGAAATAGCTCTACGGTCAGGGTCAGTGTCTGTGGTTTGCAGAGTCATGAGGTGGCCAGACCTGAGAGCATCTCCTTCCTTCCAGCAGCCCCAGGGCAGGGCAGGGCAGGGCCCCCAGCACCCTTCCCAAGGTATCACTGGGCTGCTGCTCCCTGCAGACCCTTCTCATTCATCTCCGCTCTTTCTTGCTGCCACAGAAGTGTTTTTAGTCTTTCTTGCCCAGTCCACCATGGGCTTGGTGTTCAAGTCTTCTCAGTTCCCCCTTAGCCCCTCTTCCAATTTAACAAAGGAATTACATGGAGTATGACATGCTAATGCCATTTGAGAAAAGAAGATGTGAAAAAAATACAACTGAAATTCATGTGAAGGTAAAACTAGAACTAAGGAAGGCTGGAATACAGGGACAAATTGATATATTGAGTAACAGGGATGGACTGTTACTGAAGTCCTTGTCTTGGGAGTTCAGGCTTTGTCCGTTCATTTTGGCAGAAAATTCTGTGAAACTTAAAGATTGTTTAATTTAATTTTTTTTTTGTCACTGTAATTAGCAGTTGGCTTTTGGGTTGACATAGTTTTCAAATGCCTACACCCATTCCATCTAGCAAGTTTTAAGAGGAAAGATACTCTTAACTTCTTATTTCACTTATCAGCTTTGAGAGAAAACTTTAGGATATTTTTACTCTTGTTATCTATACTGTTTATGAGCCACAATGCTGCAGAGAATTACATGGCATCAAAATACCCCAGTTTTTCACTTCAGAGCTGTCTTCTCTGACTTATCAAAGTTACAGCTACTGAAACATTTTCTCATTGCAGAGGAAAAAAGGAGATTTTCTTTTCTCATTTTTACCAGAGTCAGCAGAAGGGACACAGCACAGAAGGAGACAGTGAGCCAGAATCTCTTCTGTCCCTGGCTTGCTGGTAGCTGAGTCCAAATGGGAAATCTTCCTTTTCACTGACGCATGAATTGGGACCAGTGAACAAATTCTTGGAGTCAGCATTGCAGGCTCAGTGTGCAAGGCTGGCAGATGTTTTGACTCAGAAGATGACAAGCACCCATGATGTCCCATGATGTCCTACCATTTGTAGATCAGGACCACACTTCCAAAATAGTACCTTCCTGCCAGAGATTTGACAATATTTTTGCAGGAGCAGAGTCACAGCTGTTGTTCCCAAGGGTTTCTCCATACTGCATTTCCAGAAAGCATCTTCCATGTTGTTACTGCACCAGAGGCAAAGGCTACAGCCTTTCCATGGTATCTCTGGTTTCAGTGGTATAGCTTTGCCAGTGGAACTTCAAGGGGTAGCACAAATGAGAAGCCAGTGCTCTTAAGACATGGTTTCCTCTTTAACTCAATACTGTTCACTGTTTCTTGCATTTTTTATTTAAAAATTAATTTATTTCTCCTGAGTTCTCCCAGAGCTTCATGCCTCTCCCCTCAGTCTGCATTCATATCCCTCTGCTGAGCCAAGGACTGGATCTCCATCTGCCTCCTCTGTCTATCAGCAGTGAGAGGAGCTCAGGGTAGCTACCCATGCTGTTTATGTGACTTGATTAAGTGCTGTAAATGGGTGGAATAAATCCTGCCTGGACAAGCACTTTTGTTGCAGCATAGATGGAAAGAGTTATGTACCCACTCCTGCTTGTCAGCATCCCATGGGAGCCACCCCACAGTGCTTGGGGATCTTCTGCCCCTCTAGTTAGAAAGTTAGCTGTTACACCACAGAAAGCATCCCCTGAGGGCACAAGAGAACTAATGTGCTGGAAGGGACAAGCTTAAATGCATGTCTGGGATATTTTCCCAGCTGCTGCTTTAAACAGGGTACATGTAACTAGGTCACAAGGTGCGTTTTTTTCAGCTTTAATGTATAAACCCTCTGGTAATAACTGCCTGTCCATACTATGCACTGCCCAGCCATGGGCACGCAGTCTCAGCCAAGAAGATTATCTTTTAAAGCTTCATTGCTTCTTTACCTACCAACTTTTTTCCTACTTTTTCCCTTGGCTTGGGGTATCCCAGGAAATCTCTGCACATCCAGGGTAGCAGCCAAATCCCTGCCTCTGTCAGCATGTTCTGGGGAAACATGTGCTAGGGTTGCACATACGGTCAACTCGCCCGTTCTACAAGCTAAGGGGTTTAGCCTGGGATTTCCACTGCCCCTGTCAAAAGACATGGGGATGTCTTTGTATGTGCCAGAAAACTGAGGAAAAAAGAGTCAGCAGCTCCCATGCTTGGCAGGGCATGAATATCTGTCACTGTTTCCATTTGCAGAGGCAGGGCAGCTACCAGGCAAGCAGCCTTCCAGAGCATAATGCCCCAGCCCTCATGGAGCTGGTGCGGGAGAAGGAGGAGAGAATCCTGGCCTTGGAAGCCGACATGACCAAGTGGGAGCAGAAGTATCTGGAGGAGAGCACGATCCGGCACTTTGCCATGAATGCTGCAGCCACAGCTGCAACAGAGAGGTAAGATGACCTTGCTGCAAGCAGGCAGCTCTGTTCACCATGGAAAACATGGCAAAATGATACAGAATGGGTGTTTTCTTAGAGCTGGATGTTGCTTGCCTTTCCCTGCTGAGTCGCACTGCCACGGTTAATGCGCTTCCCCAGGGTGTCACGGCAGTGAAATACAATAGTTGGTTAGGACTTAAGTTGGTTAAGTTGGTTGGATTTATCCTTCTGACCAGGCCCGAAAGTTTAACAAATCTAGGCATCAGATTCAAGCAATGGCCTCTGGCAGTCTCAAGGTGCCAAATTACACAGCACAGGTAAGGCAGCTCCACCCAGCACACCGGCAGAGTGAGCAGGGACTTGGTATAGGGCTGCACCCATCCCATGGTCTGCAAAAAAGTTCTTTAATTTAGTTTTAAAATCCTTTAATAAGGGAAATTTTGTTGCCTAAATACCCTTTTCCACCACTTCATTAATCCTCAAACTGAAATGTTTTTCCTGATAGCTAAGCTAAACTTCTTGACTGCAGATTACCTCCATTGATTCTTGTCCTTCCCAGGCATACAGGATGAACAACAGTCCACTATTGATGTTCAAACAGCCTTGTAAATACTGTAAGACAGATATTCCCTGTTGTATCTTCCCTGGTCTGAACTAACTTTCTCCTCTCAGCCATTCCTGACATGCCTTGGTGTAAATCCTTTCCCATTCACATTGCATAGGTCTGGACTTTCTGTTTCCAGTTTGTTTGGAAGCTTGGTGGCCAAAAGCACAAAAGGCAGTGACACTTCCCAGTGATCAGGAGGATGGGATAATTAACTTCTCACCCCAGTTTCTTAGGAACCAAATCCCCAGAAAAATCCTAAAATGAGTTTTCCCTTTGAAATGCTTTTAGGTGCATGACTCAGGATGAGCTTTCCTTTCACACTCATCTAGGTAGCAATTCCTATGCTGTTTTTCATCTTCCAAAATGTAAAGCTTTGTTACTGGTTCCTGATATAGTCTTGTTGACTTGGGATCTGGTGAGTGGGTCCCTCTGATGTCTGACCCTATCCTTCTGGGTAGCTGTTAGCCCTGTGTAGGTCACCCATTATTCCAGCATGCTCCCTGTTCCTTTAATCTAGGTAAATTAATGGCATTAATGACCCAGCCCGAGGCAAGACTAATCTGCAACAGGATGCCCCGAGGCCATCTGCTTGACAGACAACCATGTCTAGCTTGCTCTTTGAACATGGGTTTGGGATTTTCTTTGCAAGTTTCAATCTCACTTGCAAAAGCCACCCTCATGGTCTCAGGAGCCTGACTCACCATGGTGAACCTCTTTGGCAGGGATGCCTCGGCCCCGAGCCACTCCCACAACGGCAGCTACGGCGAGACGGCGCTGGAGGTGCGGGGCTGGCAGGAGGAGGAGGAGATCGTGCAAGCCAACCGCCGTTGCCAGGACATGGAGTACACGTAAGGGATGCTGTGCCATTCCTGCTTTTTGTGGTGTTAGGGCTGGGTTCAGATAAACCAGGATGCCCTTCTGTTCCTTCTTACATGCCTGGAAAGGACGGGCTTGGCTTCACTTTAACTTAGTTTTGCTCTGCATCATTCAAACAGGGATTAAAGAGTTGTTGTCATTTGATAACTTCCTCCCTACCTTCCTGTTAGGCCTTCTGTGGCAAACCCAACATGTTTACAAAACAGAAGCTGTTCCACTATTAAAAGTAGTCTGGCATGTAAGGACACAAATTTGCAGACACTTTTATAAAAAAAGTGTATTTGTTGCTTGTGGAAAATGCCAGTGATTGTTTTTACTGGGTTTGGGTTTTGTTTTTCACTCACAGATGCAAGCTAATCCTGCTTCCAGGAAAGTAGTGGAGTTTTGCCACTGCCTTCATAAGTATAGATTAGCATCTTGTATTTACATTACTAATTAAACATGTGATGATGAAAACTAATGCTTTCACTGCTTCACAAAATGCACCTGCATTGTCTTATATATTGTACAGCACAGTCAGGCTAGTCATCTGACTGTCACAGTGTACAAGTTTTTGAAAAATATAGTTTTGTAGTTGTTCAGTATGATTTGGTGTTAATCATTCCTGGAGAAGTATTCAGATAGTACCATTTTTTTAGTGATTTGAGTCTTCAGGGTCTGTATGAGAGAAGTAGTGAGCTTTGCTCAGCTCTGAGCACCATGTGCTGATTGTTTCTGCAGCAGTGAGGAAGAGCCCAGACCACCTCTTACAGAAACAAAAAGGAACCTTTCCACTCAGGTCCTTACTCCAGCTGACAACAGACCTGAATCCTGGGGTTAACTCAGTCTGCCAAAGCATAGTTTCCAGATTTGGCCTCAGTGTATTACAGGGGTGAAAATTGCTTATGTGTTTGTATTGTAAAGGTAGGAATGTGCAACCTGGTCAGGATACTGCCCACTGCTCCTTCTGGGTTAGTAAAACATTAGCATAGATGGGTTCAGTTAACCTTGCAGAAAAGTTTTGGCTTAATAGCTAAAAATGCTGTCTGTTTTGAAGTGCATGGTTATCCTTGGAGGAACTGGTGGGAACTGTCTTGTCCAAGTGTCCCAAAACCAGAGAGGACAGAGCAGCAGGGCATCTCCCTGGGGACCTCCCTGCTGCCCCCAGGTGTGGAGACCTGCCCACATGAACGTTTTTTCCATTCCTGTGATCAGAGCATTCATATTTTGGCAGAATAAAGAACCTCCATGCCAAAATAATTGAGAAGGATGCCATGATCAAGGTCCTTCAGCAGCGGTCACGAAAGGACCCTGGGAAAGCTGACAGCGCCAGCCTGCGACCGGCTCGGTCCGTGCCCTCCATCGCCGCTGCTACAGGCGTGCATTCGCGCCAGACCTCGCTCACCAGCAACCAGATAGCTGAGGAGAGGAAGGAAGAAAAGCTCTGGAAGGGAAGCATAGGTGAGTTCAGCTTTTGTTTAACCTTTGGCTCATCCACTGCTTCATCCTAATCCTTCTGCTTGGGTTTAGCAAAAGCGCCTTGGCACGCACTGCCCTGACAGCTCCTTTCCAGAGGACTTTCCGTGGGCTGACTGTGTGTCCTTGTGCTTAAGTCAAAACTCAGTCATTCTTTACCCTTGCATTATATCTTAGTTACATTTTTAATCATATTAAATCATTCTGCACTGATTACAGAAAGACATAGTTGAGGGAAGTCCTCCCAGATACAAGCACATAATGTTTGCAACTTTATGGGTGTAAATAACAAATTTGGGCTAGAAATAAAGCCTGAAAAAAGTTAATCAAGAGGGTGAGCATCCCTTTTGATAGGACAGCATGATGTGCTGTGGCAGATAAATGGGATAAGCAGTGTAGGACTGCCCGTTGTTTGGGGTCACGTGGAGGAGTGCAAGGCTGTGTTGGGAGTAAGTGCCATGGGTGTGCAGAAGTGGAGACAGGGAGGGGAAGCTGCTTTCAAAAAGCTGTTTTGTAGGAAAGTACCCATATGGATGCCAGAATAAGCAGCATCAAGGGGAAAAGCTAAGCTGAACTAAATTACTGGAGACATACCCAGCGTCTCGTGGCTCTGGTGGGGGGACAGGGAACAGCACATATGTTTGAGCCAGGATGTGACCGACCTCTATGTGTTTTCAGGGCTGCTCTTGGGAAAGGAGCACCATGACCACCCATCAGGCCCCTCCCTGCCTCCTCCTCTGCCCTCCTTGTCTTGCCTGCCCGTCGCAGTGCCGGCGGCCTCCCACGCGAAGACGGGCAGCAAGGACAGCAGCACCCAGACGGACAAAACCGCCGAGCTCTTCTGGCCTGCCACCGCCTCCTTCCCCGGCCGCGGCCGCCTGGGCACCACCCCGTCACACAGCCCAGCCCCACGGGCCCTGGGGACACGAGGGGCCAGCGAGAAACTGGGTGAGCTCTGCCAGATCCCCCCTCAGTGCAAAGCGTCAGCACCCCCGGGGCTGTCGGCAATCCCCTGTGGCACATCGGTACTGATGGGGGCAAGGTGTGCCTGTGTGATGCTGCCACAGTTTGTAAGGCGCAGTGGGGGTTTCTTCAGGGAAACTAAAATTGGAGAGAGAACTTTCTAAGGCTGCCCCGAGTGGCTTTGCAGGGCTTTGTGCTCGGCAGCTTCTGTAAAGCTGTTTGCCTGTGGCAGGCAGAATTTGCAATTATTCATGCTGCCAGATAGAAAATTGTAGTTTCACACCTTGAAAACACTCCACACCTGCTCACACACTCAGACTCTTCTCTTTTTTTTTCAACTGAAACCATGGTTAGTTAAAGCACCATTTTCTCCCTAACTTTTAAAAGAAAGCTGGGGGGAATAGTAAGAAGAAAGTGGAGATTATTTTTAGGGAGGATGAAGAATTACAATTTTAATTATTTTTGAAAGGTGGAAGCTGATGGTTTGCAGCCCTAGCAAAGGAGGCATTTATTTTATGCACATTATTTTGAAAAAGCCTGTTTCTTAGACATTCATCTCCTCTCAAGAGCAAGTTTTCCCTCTAAAAACATGCTGTGTATCATTAAAAGGGCTGACTGTCACAGAACTAGATGGCCTTTAGCATCCCTTCCAACCCAGACCATTCTAAGATTTTAGCTAATGAGGTTCTTTGGTCTGTATCTCTTAAATAAAATTTTTGTGCCTGTCCTCGGAGTCTGTGCACACAGACATGCCTGCTGTCATTGTGCAGGGAATTCAGCATCACAAGTTCTTAGTGTCCTTTTGTCCCAACAAATTTGGCTTCAGTATGTAGGATGTACAGGTAATACATGCCCCACCTTCAAGGAATGGGTTGATATTTGCTTTGAACAATTTGCTGTTGAATTTGGGCTGAAGAGCAACTTTCCCTTCTTTCCATTGCAGAGAACTCCAGCCACGGGAAGCTGCCTGACAGCAAAGGCAGAGTGAGCAGCCTGCTCCACAAGCCTGAGTTTCCAGATACAGACATGATGGAAGTCCTCATCTGAGCAGAGGACAGCATCTCTGGGGTTTTCTGTGTGTACAGGCCCAAGATGGTCCTTGGTGTGCCAACCTTGAAAACTAACCCTGAGTGTCTGAAAAAAGACAAAGTTTATGCCCAAATTGAAACTGGAGGCTGATACGTTGAGACTTTTAACCAGGCGAGAAGTCAAGAGCACTGAAGAGGAGTGATGAAATGAACGTCTGGGATTTTCTGAACAGAAAGGGTTGTTGAAAATGGAAAGTGGTGTGAGAAGGGGATTGTTGAGGAGAAAGGAAATTGTGTTTTCTGGCGTTAAGAGGAAGTAGTGAGGTTACAGACTGGTTGCACACTGCTGCTTTATTTTCCTGCCTCTGCAACCAGGATAGGGAGCGAAATCCTGTCTTTTTGGAGGCCAGAGAGAGTTTCTGAGTAATCCAGGAAAAACTTGCATCTTCCTCAGTATCAATGCATTTCTCAAAGGTTTCAGTCTCAAAAATTTCACTTCTTAATTTTTGTGAATAATTGGTCTGTAGGTGTACACGGCAGGTTCTTGTAAGTATTTGTTTGAAGTGGCATTGGTGTGGCTTTCCTGGGCAGGCAGGCCAGGTGCCTCTTTCCTGGCTGGATGAGTATTTCTCTTGGAGCCGAACTTACAGTACAAATACTTATGTCTTGCAACCTCAGAGCTTGCTGAGACTTCTTTTTTTGATAGGAGCAGTTGTTGGCTGGAATTCTCCTGGTGGATGAATGTAGAAGTGGGAGGGGGCACCCTGCTGAAGCAAACCCTGTTGTAACCATAGGAAGATGTCAGGAGGAAAGGTTGGGGGAGGATCCCAGCATCTCCCTAAAGGGCTGTGCACTATAGAGTTCCTTCAGAGAGGGAGCTGCATGGGTGTGTTTTTAGAATAGTTAAGCTGGGTTCACATTTGAGATCACAAATTACCTCTTTCTGGGCACTGGTTCATAGTATTGGAAGAGTCAGTGTGTTTGTGGTAAGAACAAGATTTTTCCTTATTTTCAATTCTTACAGCCATATCCTACCTTCCTTGAGCATACAACCCTGCTGTTCAGGCTGAGTGGGACTGGACATTAAGGAGTGTAGGAGCAGCTGGGAAAGGTTTAACTGCAAAGCAGTACGTGAGCATCACGTGTTTTCTGTGCTGAGCTGCAGTTTCTTTTCACCTTATTTTACCCAGGGTGGAACATTTCTTATTTTCAGCTTTGTCCCTGAATTCAGTAGGAGGCAGCCAACTCACCTGCTGTGTTACTAGTGGCTTTGTGCACTGCACATGCTGATAGGGAAATTTTCCTCTCTGAGGCATTTCTGTATTGGCTTTGTGGTTCCTGTGGTTCCTGAGCCTCGTGATGCACCATCATGACTTTAAGGAGAGCTTGGCTTTGGGAAAAGGAGCGATGGGACCTAATGTGAAGCTGCCTAGAGTGGAAAAGTGATGGGTGCTAGAAGCAATTGTGCACTCAGGGCTGGCTCGAGGCCACCTCCTCCCATAGGTAACAAATCAGAGCCCTTGGCTATAGAGAACACCAGGCATTTTAAACTCTGCTTTGGCCGAAAACTGAAATCCTTGTCAACTCAAAGCCATCATGGGCCAGGGCCTTGGGCTCAATACTGCCTGGCTGATAGCTTTTTTTAAAAAAGAGCAAAATTGCTATGTTAAAGCTATGCACTTATTTTTGTGTGTACTTAGAATTAGATGTATGTTGTTGTCACCCTCTTTCTGAGTTTCGCACTTGTTAAAAAAATAGTGGTAGGTAGGTTGTGCAGGAAGCAAACTGTGTGTTTCAAGTATTAGCAGCTTTGCATTGTGAAACCAAAGGTGTAAAACCCTTGGAAGATGTTATGCAGCTTAATATATGCTTTGTAAGATATTTTTTTTCTGTGAAGTTAATTTAAACGTTGTAATTGTTTTCCTAAAAGCCGGGACCGTGTGTGACATCCCCACTGACCCACCTTTGTGGCCCTTCCTCAAGTGTCTGTGGTAGGAATGGGGCAGGAGAGAGACAAATCAAGGGAACACAAGTAACATGTTGGTGAATATTTAACTGCATCACTTTTTGTCCAAGAAATAAGGATACCCAGGTTCTTGGAAGTCCCTGAGCATTTTGTTACCAGCTGTAATATTTCTTTTGCTGAAACTCTTCAGTAAGTTGTGTGCAGGCAGACAGCGAGGCGTCCAGGAGAAACAGTGCTGGAGCAGCATGGATCAGCTCTCAGTTATGTTTGGTAGTGGTTCAGCTTGATTTCTCCAAGTCAGCTAGAGTACAGCACTCCTCCTTGGGGAGACCACAGTCTCTCTAGTTTCTGCTCTCCAAAGCTGGTTTTACACTTGATGCTGCCCCAGATTCATGGTCACATACAGGAAACTGTTAGAGACAGTGTGTAGGCAACTCTTATTGTAGGCAACAGTTCAAACAAACCAAAAGGTTCATTCTCACCAATTGTTTTGACTCAAGAGATGTTAGTTTTCCTGGAGGGAAGGTCTGGAGGACCAGTGTGTCTCCCTCCAGCCCAAGCACTAGCAGGACTTGCATGGAGTACTACTGCCATATGTCAGCCCCAGTGAGCAGAGCGGCACAGCTCCATTTGTGCTGGCTTTCCCAGCTCTTTGAACTGTCTTGTGTTTTTGGGACACTGTGCTGTAGCCATTCCAGGTGACGTTGGTGATAACTAGTTGTAAAATACTGTCATTTTTTATTGTTGTTGGTTGTATAGAGAAGTTTGTGTACAGTGTTGTACAGCTGGAGGGTTATTTGTACATAGGGGGGAAAATGAAGGACGTTATGTGTCACCCCCAGCAAATGTTGATATTGTTGGTCAGCCAAAGATTTCTTATTCTTTGCTGTTTAAATTTGTGCCTTACTATTGTAGATAATAAATGTATAAACATGTTTATTTTCTCACTTTTCCAGCGTGAATACATTCAGTCCTCTGGAAGAAAGGACTTTAAAAAAATCTTTAAGCTTTGCAAGCAATGTGCTAAGACTAAGAGGGGATACCTCAGGGACTTTTAAGGTTGCATCTTCTCCATTTTTCACAGGTGTTAATGAAAGGCCCCACAGCAGGTGACACCAGTAAGTGTATATGGGCATGAAATCAGTGGGAAGGCAGAGGATCAAACTGGGAGCTTGCCCAAGCAAGAAGAGCATGATTTTAGAGAGATCATCTTCACTGGAAGGAAGTGAGAGTGGAAACTTAAGGAGATACTTTGGTAAAGATAGGAATAGTTTTTAGCACTATGTTCCTGCTAAGCATAGAGCTCCCACTGATTTTTTTTGTATTTTTTTCTTGAGGGTCTTGGGGCTTTTTATTTGACAGATGTTGGATCAGTGTGAGTGAGGCACCTAAATGTCTTTTAAGTCTAGATGTTCGTGAGTTATGTAATGTCCTCAGCAAGGAATAAAAATCAGATCCCATTTCATGCTGTAGTACAGGCAAGGGGAATGCTCCAGCCCGGTGGAAATACTGTTCCTATGTTTGTTTATGCAAGTGAAATAAATGGGGGAAGGGAGCAAAAGTTAGCCAAGTGTCTGGCTTTGAGTAAGCGAGGTTTGCTCAGCAGGCTCTCACATGCTCCTGAAAGTGTCTGTTAAAACATTCCTGAATCAGGTCCGAGGGAGCTGCAGGCATGAAAGGCACTAATGCCACTAAGGGCCTCTCTCTCCTATGAGTTCTTCTCTGCCTCTCCCAGCCTTCTCTCCCCAGATCCTTGCACACCTTGAAAAAACCAACCTGTCCTGAGCAAGAGTGTGTCAGTGAAGATCCAGGGGGGTTGCAGAAACTTGAGGAGCACTTTGCTTGTCCCAGACCCCAGCACTGCATGTTCCCCATGCAAGCACAGGTCAGCCTGACCCATCTGATCACTCCATCTTCAAGACATGGCAGCTGGTAGTAATTCTTGTGCCAAGAACAAAAGTTTGGTGATTGTTGAGATTGTGGCTTTTCAACTTCCCTCAGGTCAAGATTTGACAGTAAAATTTGGCATGTATCTTGCTTTTCAAGGCCATGGAAGAAAAGAAACTAACAGGAGGCCAAACCAGTATTAGGATGGGAAAAGCCTCATGAACAGCTTTGTTCAGGTGTAAGAGGGAGGGGGCTTATTCCATTTTTGGGTTGTGTCCACCACAGATGCTCCAGCCAAAAATAAAACGAATGTCACTGTAACACTGTCTACAGGTTAAATACATTTTGCATATTAATGTCAGGAATAAACATGCAAAGAAGCAAACTTCCAGAGTCAGTTTGTTTAAACATTAAAATCCATGATTCCAAAAGTAAGTAACAGACTTGTAACATATAAGGAAGGAGCTCTGAAGAGCTAGAAATATTAGCAAGATTGCCATTTAGAAGCATTCAAAAGTCTAGTACTGCCCAAAATGACAAGACCTTTTCAGGATTCCCTTGGATTCAGTGCACTGTGCAGCTGAGACATCTCTTCTGCACTGATTTGTTACCACATTCAGGGCTTTTGCCTCTCAAAATTTGAGAGAGGCAAACGTACAAACAGCAGTGAGATGTATTCTTGGGGAAAAGCTGTGATTTCTGACATCTTTAAATACCTTCAGGGTCTGGACTTAAGGTAGACTGCAGTGAAATGTGAAAAGTTCAGATCTCACTCCCTGGCAGGAAGGATGCTGCCAGGTGTCTGCTTGTCACCAGGGTCCCCGGTCTGGGGTCTGGATGCAACCCAACAAACGGGGCTGTGTTCTGGAGCACTCTTGAGTCAGGTAAGTCAGCCTGAAGACAGTGACCCTCCTCTCTGCAAAGCAAAGCAAGTGGGGAAAACAGGGCACAGTGTCCACAGTGCAGTCCCACCTGAGAGAGGGGCAAAGCACGAGCAGCTGTCACTGTGCCACTGTGATTAATGTTCATCCAGACCTTAGGCTGCGGCTTCGGAGCCTTGTAAAACCAAACGCGAGTGCCCAGCATTCCTGAGCTATAAAAGGCCCAGGAATTCATTGACTCGAGGTATGAAGACCACAAGCTATTTTCTTTCATACCAACCACTTCAGCTTTAGATGAACAAAATATCAGTGTGCATATTTTCCAGAGTAACCCTGCACGGCCCTGCTGCAGTCCAGAACTCAGTCCTGTGCCAGTGCCCTCCAGTTTGACACAAAGCAGGGCAGCAATTAAGAGATGAGACCCAGGTCCATGTTGGTCCCCCATCTTGTGAGAGGCTGAAGATCTGCAGCAAAGTTTAGTGCTGAAAGAGAACTTTTTTACCCAGGTAGTACGTGATGAGGCAGTGATGGACCTTTTGGCAAGCTAAAAGTTGGAGGATGGCAGTGCCACCACCTCTCAGGAGGTCATGCCCACACCTGAGCATTGTGGTGGCTTCTCCAGCTGCTTGGTGGACTCTCTGACTCTTTTTTCATGGCTCCCCTGGTGCCTGTGTGCCCTGGGAGCACCCTCAGTCCCCTGCAGAAGGAGAGTGGACAGCCAGTGACCCTCCAGGCATGTGAAGCTTCCTACAGGACAGCTGGGCTCAGAATGAGAACGGGGACCGTGATGGCAGCTGACATTCCTCTGCCAGGCCCTGCTTTGGGACTTGATCAGCCCAGGTAGGAAAAATCCTGCTGGGAGGAAGCTCCAGGAGGGAGAAAGGTACAAGGTGTGAAGAGATGGAGGTCCTCATGCTTGGCCAGTTACTTGGAGCATTTTTTAAATTACTCTTTCTGGCAGGCTTGCTATTAAAACTGCAGTGCAATGTGGAGTGCAAAGAAATTGCTGCTCGGTGTAAATTCCAACTGAATTCATGGAAGAGACCTTAAATACCACATGTAGTTCCAACACCCCTGTCCTGGGCAGTGACACCTATGAGAGCAAGTTGCTCAAAGCTCCATCCACCCTGGCCTTGAAGACTTCCAGGAATGGGGTATCCACAGCTGCTCTGGGCAGCCTGTGCCAGTGTCTCACCACCCTCACAGTATGGAATTTCTTCCTTATGTCCAACCTAAACTTTTCCTCTTTAAAGCCATTACCCCTTGTCCCATCACTACATGCCCTTATAAAACTCTCTGGCTTTCCTGCAGCATCCCTCTTGTAGCTCTGGCTTTCATCCTCTCAGTGCACATCCTACCCTGCTTCTTGCTGCACCCTCTAACCCTGCTGCCTCCAACATCTTTTTCCAGCTCAACCCTGCCTGAAACAGGCAGGAAAAGCCCAGGTAGTCAGGTTCTCATGTGCCACCAGTTTTACTGTTCAGTTTTCAGATTGAACAGCTTAAGAGGAAGGGGCTGCCCTCATCCAGGTGCTTGTATAGTGTCTTGCACAGTGGGGCCATGTGTGGTAGCCCCAACTCATCCTCTCAAGCTGTAAATAAGGATATTTGTTGTTCATGATGATGCTTATCTCTGTGCCAGCTCTGTGCACCTCTGCTTTTAAAATGAAATCATTGTGCATGTTCCCCAAGCCTAAATCTGGTGCGCAAGTCAGAGCCCTTTCACTCAAGGTGTTAAATAATGCCTTATCCCCAGCGCAGGGCTTTTTTTAGAAGGGTGAGCCTTTCTTTTCAGATGCCATGAGTGCCTTATCGTGTTACCCAGATGGCTGTGTGCACTGGCTGTGTGCACTGGCTGTGCTGTGTGCACTGGCTGTCTGTGTGCACTGGCTCTTCTGCCTGCAGGGCTCTGAAGCCTCACCCGACCCCGCACAGGACTGCACCACCATCCCTGTCCCATCCACCGCTGACAGGTCCCCTGTGCCATTCTCCAGCAGCCGTGGGCCAACTGCTGGGCAAAGCCAGCTGGCAGCAAGGTGTCCACTCCCTCTGCTGGCTCATCCTGCCTGCTCTTACCTGGCAAACTGGGAAGGCTCTGGGATGGGGGTTTTGGTCTGAAGGGTGAGTTCAGCATGTCATGATGCTGCTGATACCAGTAGTATTGTAGTAGCAGTAATTATGGTAACAGCAGTAGTAGAGGAAGAGAGAGAGCAAGAGGAATGACTAAATCAGACTAGGAGGAACCTAATCTAGTTGAAGATGTCCACTGTCATTGCATGGGGGTTGGACTAGATGGCCTTCAAAAGTCCCTTGCAATCCAAACCATCCTGATTCTATAATAAGGATATAAATAAAAAAATAAGAACAGGAATCAGAACAAGAAAATTAGGAAAAAGCATAATAAAGAATTTGGTTCATTACAGGGAACAAGAAAATTGAGAAGAAGGAGGAGAACAAGAAATCTGATCACTTCTAGTGGCAGAAGGAAGTTTGAGTATGAAGGATTTGTTTCTAGAGTGAGCTAGACATTCATGCTAAGGGAAATTTTTCTGTTACCCCCCAGTGACCCCTGGCTGTGGCCAGGCCAGTTCAAATGGAGGCCTTTCCAGGTAAAAAGCTCGATCTAAACACAGGGCTTTGAGCTTGCAGGGAGAAAATGGGATTGTGTGCTCGTGGGAGCTGGGTCTGCATTTGAAAACTAGTTTGTTTCATAGCCCCTGGGTGTGAAAGTCCTCTTTGCATCATCATCCTGTTGAATTCTTCAGACCCAAATCTGCTACCACAGACCAGGTTCATTTCAGTTTTAGAGAGGAATTTCATACACCCTTTAGATCAAATATTCCCCAGCACTCAACAGCCTTCACCCCAACACATCAGCTTTCTCCTTGGGTCTTTCACCAGCAGCAAGATTTTTCCCATGTGAAAAATGTGCTTGAAGTTCTAAGCAGAAGAGACTTTTCTGAACACAGGAACTGTTCCCTCCTCACATCACTGCCATTCAATGCTTGATTTGAAGCATGCTTTCTGCAGATCCCCACCTAAAAAGGATAGTAAAGCCTTTGAGTGGGAAAAAGGGGAGGAAGAGAAAATGGTAAAGCAACAATTGACATGGATGGTCCTTCTGCAGGGATACACAGAAGTACCAATCTTATTCATGAAAGCCTTACAAAAAATATTGAAAGAATTTACTCCATGCCTAGGGATTAAGTTATTGCAGTATGTGGATGACTTGCTCCTATCAGGAGAACAAGTCAACATGGTAGAAGAAGCAAATGTGAAATTGCTTAATTTTCTAGCTAAAAAGGGACTTGGAGTATATGGAAAGAAAGCACAAATGGTGGAATAAAAGGTTAAATATTTGGGACATATTTTGACTGCAGGCTTATGTTGTATTGACCCAGAGAGGATCCAGGGGATTTTAGAAGTACCATTACTCCTAAAAAGGAACTCTGACAATTTTTAGGACTAATAGGATATTGCAGGACCTGGGTTGAGGATTTTTCTATTTTAACCACACCCCTGGATGACCTCTAAATGCAAGACAGCCCCAGTGTTGTGACAGGGATACCAGAAGGAAAGCAGAGTTTTAAAGTGTTAAAAAGCAGACTGAGGATCCAGCCCCAACCCTTCCAGATAGGTAAAAAAATTTTGAATTCTCTGTGGATGTCAGAAAGGGCCATGCCAAAGGAATTCTAGTGCAAGAACACAGAAGTACTTGAAGACTGGTGGCCTGATTGTCTAAAATGAGGGTCCCCCTGTCAATCAGCGCTTTCGCCACGCCCCCAGCTCCTCCCCCTGTCAATCACCGCTTTCGCCACGCCCCGGCTCCGCCCCCTGTCAATCACCGCTTTCGCCACGCCCCCGGCTCCGCCCCCTGTCAATCAGCGCTTTCGCCACGCCCCCAGCTCCTCCCCCTGTCAATCAGCGCTTTCGCCACGCCCCCGGCTCCGCCCCTGTCAATCACCCTTTTCGCCACGCCCCCGGCTCCGCCCCTGTCAATCACGCTTAGCTCCGCCCACCGTCCCGCCCCTCAGGCCACCCCTCAGCCCGCGCATGCGCGCCATCAGTCGAGGCGGGACGTGACAAGATGGCGGACGCCCCTCACGGCGGCGGCGGCGGGAAGCCCCCACAGCGGTCGCGGACCGAGAACGACGCACAAAAACACACAGAAACGACCACCGGAGGCGCCGCGACATCGCCCAGCGCAGCAGGAAAGCGGCACGGAGCCGGCGGGCGCCGGGGGATCGTTTTTTGCAAAAAACCTCATTATTTGCAAAATTGTGCAGCCATGACTTTAATGGTCACTGAGGCCTGAAAACTGATGGCAGGAGATCTCTTATTGTTGGAATCTTGCATCAAGTTAAGGCTTTGCTAACCAAAAGAATCTCTAAATGAATGACTAGTGCTTGGTTATTACAGTATGAAACTTGTTTAATGGAACAGGAAGATTCAGAATTAGGAAGCAGGGAAGGGTTAAACCCAGCATCCTGTTTAACTGGTCCCAAGAGAGGAGACCTGAAGGAAGTTTATGGCTGTATTCAGGTAATAGATCTGCATACCCCAAGGAGATGTTCAGTTTTCCTCCTTTGGATCAATGTTTGGACCCTGTCAATTCTCAGCCTAGCAGGGAGGTGGAGATAAGTGAAAATAGTATGTGGTCAGAATACTGCCTCTCATGAAATCTTTTCTACAGGAAGCTCAGTTAGCACAGACCCTGCCTTTGGACTTTGCTGTTCATAACATCCACCTGGGAAACTGGGTCCTACTTAAGGAGCAGAAGGAAGCAACACTGATGGCAAAGTGACGCAGACCATATGAAGTGTTACTGACCACAGAAACAGCAGTCAAAACGGCTGAGCACAGATGGACCTACTCATACTCAGGTCAAGGTCTCTAAAGCTGGAGGAAAAAGATGGGAGAACTGGCTAAATTTCTGCACAAGTGGAACAGAGCAGTAGCTCCAGATCATCTACAAGGACCGTGGTGGACTAATATGAACTGTCATTAGTCCTGGTGGACTAATGTGAACTGTCATTGTTTCTAAGTTTTTTCTCAGGTTTTATTTGCCACACCTGGTGCAGAGGCCAGACGTGGAAAGGTTGTTCCTTTTATTGTGCAGTAACAATTTTCATTTGATACCAGGAGGAAACAGTCAAGTTATGGTAACTAAAGTTTGGAAAGATAAACTGAGTTAAGAAGGAGGGATTGATAGGAGAAAGAGGTGTTAGTGTCTTCACAAACAATTCTGTCTGAAAACCAGTTGGGTTCTGGAAGAATGGATGTGAACATCAAGTGGTGCGAGTTTGTTGCAGAGCCAAGCACAGCCTGAACTTCAGGGTAAAATGTGTGGGATTAAATCTAATTTTAATGGTCATACAAAGCATGATGGGAGGGGCTGATGGGGGGTACATGTTCAAGGGGGAATATGTAGTAGGTGGTTTGGGAAGGCTGTA
>VZRX01009474.1:0-141224 GCA_013398075.1 Notiomystis cincta | reverse complement strand
ACTGAATCCATCTCTCTCCAGTTGAGAGAGAGGGATTTTGTGAAGGACTGATGTTGACCATATGGTATTTCCATGCTGTGTGAGGCAAAATAAATTGGATGAAAATGAGAATTATTGCCTTACAGGAAATTAGCACTAGAATTTTCTGTATTCTGACTCTTCTATCTATATCAGGGTATCATAGTAAAGCAATTTAAGTCAAAATAATAACTTCTGGTCCTTGAAATGAGAAATTATAGCTTCTGAAAAAAGATAGCTTTCTTTCAACAGCTTATATTAAAATGGCCTAGGCGGTCACAAAGAAATGGGGTATCATATTAAGGTTCTCATAGAACAATGGAATTAAAGCAAAAATAGTTAAGTGGAAAACATCCTTTAAATTTGCATGAAGAAACAGAAATAATTTATTTTTCTCTCATCCTTAAAGTAAAATATATTGTGTTCTACAAGGGCCAAAGCCAAAACAAACTGAATCCAGTGTAAGATTTTTCAATGCATTCAATGATTTTTGAGTGTAACTCTTTTGGAGAAACTCTTTTAGAGAATATCTAGGAGTTTCTCCTTTATGGTAATAATGTTAGGAAAAAAATTATTGCTTCTCTCAGTGAACAAAGAAGCAAGTGTAATAATAGCAGCTTGACCTATCAGTTATTTTCAAGCAGCTTTCATCCTTGTGCCATGTATGGAGCCTGAAATGTTACAAATCAAAGTTCAATTTTGCAATACAAAATTGGGAAGTATAACATATTAAAATTCAGTATGACCATCACTTAAGAAGATATTTCCTTATTTAAGAAGACATTTGCTTAAACTAGAATGATTTTATTATTCTCTCTGTGCAAATAACACTACTTTTTTGATCATATATATGATAGTTTTTAGATGATATACTTGTGAAGGTAACAATAAATAAAGGGCAGTCCCTGAACCACAGAAATCTTGTAGTTTATAAGACAAAGATGTACAGTGCATATACAGCATATTGCTGAATAATGAAACTCTTATTCATATTTCATACTAGCCTGGTTTCAGTGGGATCAGTAGGACATATTTTTTATCACAAATAAAAGACATAGTTGAGTAAAAGGAGTAGGAAGGAGATGAAGAAGCAAAAGATATAGTTAGACATGAGGGATTTTTTTTATGCTGTTATAATATCTAATTCCAGTTAATTGCTTAGGGAGAAATTCAAGGTGAGAATCCTTTTACCTAATTTTGTTTGAATTTTTATCATGGTTTCCCTCAGATGGCTATGTAGCAGTGCTAGCTGCACGTGCCGCTATTGGTCTTCACCTAATAACTTTCCAATCTATCAATTCATTCAGCCAAATACTCCAAGGAGAGTTTCAAAAGGGTGGGATGGTTTCAGAGATGACCACATGTCCACCAGTTCTATGAATAAGTAACGTCTGAATGTCTGTTTAAGTGTCAAGAATGTAAGGCTAACAGCACGAGTTCAATTCCTTAGAGATACAGTGGTATCCACTTTGCTGAGAAACCCTATAAACAACCCAGCTTTGGAGCAGGGGAAAATTGAGCTGGAACTCATCCTTCCTTGCCCATCAAAGTCAGCTCATCATAAATCATATAGCATGGAATTTATCACCTATCTGTAAATGTCTACAGTGTAGACACGTACCTCTGAACTAGTCATGCTTTTTATAGTCAGTGGGGAGTAAAAGGCACTGCAAGGGCACAATTTGTCTGACCTGCTTTAGACAGCTATTTTAGGATGAGATAAAGTGTGCCCTGAAAATGCCAACTTCTCTCCATTGACTGCAAAGACAGTCTAAGGCAACTTACTCAAATATAGATGGTGGTTTAAGCCCCAAGGTTCTTAATCCTTAGCTACTCACTGAATTTCAACTCTGAAAATGTGCCTGACGAATCTGAAAAATAATGTGGCATTTCTTAATGTGGTAAAGTTTTTGAAAAAAATGAGTCAGTTGTGCATTCCTCACATGGGAACAAGTACACTGATTTCCACTGTGTGTTGAGATGGTGCTCTGTGTGTGCATATGCACACCTGTGGTCAGTGCACTCTTTTCTCTCCTGTGCTTCGGTTGTGTGACCGTCATGAACAATCTCAGCCTGCAGCATGTGCCATGTAATGGAGCTAAAGTGAGGACTTAAAGGCCTTAAAGCTCAAACTTGCAGGTAGGAGCTATTGCCTTTGAGACTCTGCAAAACCAGAAACCTTGCTGGGAGAGTAAATTCTCCAACAGCATCAAAATTCTGGCAACTGCTCCTATAGGGGCCCAAAAGTGGAGCTTGAGTCTAACCCAAGATTAAAGGATATATGTCCAGATGCCTGCAGTCAGGCAACAGAAAGGAGGAATGCTCTGGCTCTGCATTGCAAGTGTGGGAGCTAAAGCTCTCATGTCAGAGAATGTAGGGGAGTTCTCAGTGTCAGTGCACAGAATTTTCAAATCCACAAACACTGAAAGTATGTGCAATACCTATTCATTATATAAAAATGTATTGCTCCATTTCATTTTGCATATATATCTACCTAGGTGTAGTAAGTTATCAGATATATCATAGTAATATTAGCCAGAATCAGACTAGGGAAATAATCTTAGTAGCTAGTCCTCTTTTTTTTCAAAAGCAGTATAATAAATTTAGTCTAATATGCTTGTGGACTAATAATTTCAGTGAATTATCTCTTGCTGCTGTTTGCCTGCATGAAGTCACAAAAACAAAGCAATGAAATATCTGAAGAAATATTTCTGTTTTCTAAGTGTTCTCTTAGTCTGTTAGCTCTAACACATGAAAGAATAGGAGTGATTTGGCTTGTAAATATATAATAAAAGACTTACAAGAAATGGTTATATAAAGTGTTTGCAATTTAAAAATTTCTGCAATTCTGAATTGATTTCTCCATCCACTTTTCTTGATCTTCACCTCAGCTTTTATTTTGGCCCATTACCTATTCATCCCTGCTTTATTAACTTAGCACTGTTTCCCTTCACATTTCATCCTGTTTAGCTTCTCAGAATACATATGGATTATTTTCCCAAGGATTATGGACTTCAGTCTTCAAATTCTGAAGTGTTGTGATGTGACTGCTCTCATTCTGTGTTTTTACTTCGGAGAAGTGCCTTGCTCATTTAGATAAGGGAAAGCACATATTATTTTGGGCTCTAACAGTGCCTTCTCTAGTTGAATGAGTGAAGGTTTTTTGGGGGGCAAGAGAGGCCCTTAGACACTGAAGTAATAGGTTTGACTGATAATGACAATGGTAATAAAGACACTTACTTCCAGGAGTAATCTAGAAGCTCTTGCTCTTCAACAAAATAAAAGTAATTGAAATGATTCTAAGTACTATGCCTGAGAAATGTTTTTTTAGTGATGTTTGTCTTTATGCATGTAAACTCCATGCTTGGCAATTAATTATATGGTCTAGTTTCCAGCTGTAGTGTTCCCTCGGAGCTAGGCAAAGAACCATAGCATTTTAATGCCAGAATAGGAGAGTTTGAAACATACACTTGAAAAATTTGATTGTGTTAAATGTCTGAGGACTGTTTAGGAAGGGTCCAAGACCTTTTTAAAGCTCTTCTGCGCATCCGAGTCAATTGTTTTGGAACATTCTCAATTTCTATATTCTGCCATCAAAATAATGTTGTGATTTCCAGCAAGGCAAGAACAGATAAAACTTGGAAAAGTTGTGAAAATATTCTCTGGAGGGCACACTTTAGTTAGTTCAGGAAATTATAGATGCACCAAATATCACAAGATGGTGGGATTTGCTACTTTACTGTTTCACATTATACATGAGAAAGGCTCCTGGTATCAAAACCTAATGGAAAGTTATGAGGACTTTACATGTTCTCTTTAATACACAGTGAATTTTTACTTTAACATTTAAAATTTTAGTGTTAGGTAAATATCAAAACCATTGAGATTTGCCAAGGATATAGGAAAAAACATTGTTGTGTCTGAATATCTTCTTTAGTTCTAAGAACAAAACTTTTGTTAATAGTTTCAGTGCCACAAAACCAGACAATTTCTGTATGAAAGAATGAAATGGGATACAAATAATATTTAACCCACTGCACTTGTTATCCCCACTCATTACTTCCCACAATACTTAGAACAAAAAATACTTTTCTTAAGGTCTTTTTTTTCTTGTTTTTGCAAGAGATGAGGAAAAGAAACAGTACAAAAATGTAAATATTAAAATAAGTTTTTAACCAATGCTTAGCTATTTTATTTACTGTAATAGGCAAGAAACAGCCTGTTCACAACAGGGGGTTGACTCTCTTTTACACATAAACACAGCTTCTTCAACTACTTTGCTGTACTTCAGGAACAAATGAAATGATGAATACAGCTTCTATTAGGCAGAAACCCCAGAAAATTGGTAGTTACAGATCTAGCAACTAGACTGGTGGAGTGTTAATGATTAGTTATTTTTTTAATGTGTATTACTCTGACAAAAAAACATTTTCTCCAGGATTAGTGACAAAGGTAAGCAGTTGCCTTTTTTTCTCTTGAAAGTGTTGAAATTATAAAACCAAACTCCAGAAGAACTGCAAATTAAGTGGCTTTTTGCTGTTGTAATTATATGTTGCATTTCTCTAGCAAATCCTTGTAGATAATAGCTGCATTTGTAATTTTACAGGTGTGCTGAAGATGAAATATAGAGTGCTATAGCTGAAGAAGGTATAACAAAAGATATGAGCAATAAATAACTGTATTTTCTTCCAGCATGCAAAAGGTAACACTTTCCCTTTGTTCATTCAGCAGTTCTCCTGTGGACAAAAGGCATTTTTACACAGCCAAAAGAATAGTCATCGATCTGTTAGACAAAGAGTCTGTGGTTATGTGCTATCATGACCCTTATCTTCCATAGAATAGAAGTGTTCCTCTCATGTAGGAAAAAGGGTTTTTTATTTTCTTATTTATTTTTGCACAATGTATGTTGTAGTTTTTGAATCTCCAGTTCAGTGCCAGATTCCTGTTTGGGGAATGAGGGATGGCTTGCCATTTCTGCAGCTCTAACTTGCTTCCTCAGCAGATTCACGAGCATCCACCAGCAGAATCATATTACCAGAGGTCACTGAAGAGGCTGCTCCTGACAGTATGTATTATAACAGAGAGTCATCACTGTTGCAGCTGTAATTTTTATTAACATTACTCACAACCTGTAAATGCCAAGAGTAATTCAGATCCAAAACCTTTTCTCACTATCCTCCCCACAACTGTTTCCCTTATTTTCCTGCCAGCTTGCTTATCTCCAGGGTTTCTTTGAAATACTGACCTACTAAATTAGAACAACAAACACAAGTAGATTTATTTAACTTTGAAAGCCTTGCTGGCAGAGTCCTTTCATTTTGTTGTGAAGTAACTACTTCTGCATTTAAAGAGCACCTTAATATAATATTATTCTGTTCATCCCTTTTTATCACAATTACAGTTTTCTTTTCCATAAAATGCAGAGCTTTATTTCATTAATTGTCATTGTGTTTACTTATTCTACACCATAATGAACCTTATCTGAAGAGTTCTGCATGTTTTTCTGCCTGGTGCTCAAAATGTATTCCTGTAAGCACTATAAAAAATAGTTTTTTTGTATGTTCATATTTTCTTCCTAGTTGCATGAAAAAGTCTTGCATTGCTAAATGTATTTTCACTGGTCAGGAACGGCAAGGGAAAGGCTCTTACCTCCACGCAGTGTTCCTTGGGCACTTTGATCATTGTCAGCCGCTGGTTCTGGCACTCAACTCCCACTTCATCACTGTGTGATACTCCCAGTTGTCACTGGGCACAGCTGCATGGGTGCACTGCCTGCACTTCCCCTCCAGAGCATCTCTGTCCTTCTGGGAAACCAGGACAGAAGACAGGATGGCAGAGAAGAGCAGGGCTATGAAACATAGTGACAGAGAGCGTGTTTGTTTGCATAGATAAAGAAAAGACAAAAGCAAGGCACTGCACGCACTGTGAATTGACTGAAGAAAATTTGGGAAGACATGTAGGTGCACTAATGCAGACCCAAATAATAGACTGATAGCCCTCTAAAGAATTCAGTAGCTTCACTGTGGTACTGTGAGAATGTTAATAAGCTGGCTGGTTTTTGGCAGATCAATGCATGGGTAAGAACAATCATATATATCTCTTCCTGCTGCCTATGTAGAAATACTGCATGACATGAGTGAACTTTAAATCAATGACAGAGTAAAGGTAAACCCCGTAGGTGAGACAGCAAACTATTCAGGATTAGTGGGCATTCAATGCCTCTCACCAATGGTGAACACCAAGTGCTAATTCAGAACGGAAAGTGTAAATAGCTGATCCAAGTTAAAGGAAAAAGGTGCTGTCTGTTAAATACCAAAGTATTTTTTTCTGTTAACCTCTTAACTTTACATGACATTGTGTGAATTTCAGTATTTCTTTCATGATAGTACATTTGCATTAGAAGAACATTACAGCACTAGAAAATCCAAATGTTGAGACAAAAGCAGACTACTGGACTCAGTTCTAATTGCTGGTTGCTAAATGAAAGCTTCTCCTGTTAATGTTTTTCTATTTTAAAAGGATGGGATTTTTCCTAATTCCTTTGCTGCTGCTGCCATAGTCACTCTACCTCTTGTTTTTGGACACAAATGATTCCAACTTTCATGATGGCACAACTTCAGTGTTCATCAGGTAAAATTAAGCTTTTGATGACAGGTTTTAAAAATTACAACATAGCATCAATTTTGACCAGAATGTTCTGCAGTAATTAAAGCCTGATCTTTTGACCGCATCATAGCATTAAATTTCCCATGGCACAAAAATATTTATGGAAGGCATAAAAAGCAAGGGTAAACATGCAGCCTTTTGTCATTATTATTTAACTACTCTAGTTACTGAACATGTCTGGTTCAATTTCTGTAAATACTACACTATATGACCTACCTTGACCAATACATTTTACAAGCTGGAGTCATCCATTAAACTTGTGAAATGACTTTGCCAATACAGCTTGTACAAAAAGCCAATAAGTAAAAAAAGGGTTCTCCCATGGGCTATCTTAGCATTTCTTGCCATGGTTAATAAAAGCAGTTTTTCCAGTTTGACTCTTCAAGGAACTGACAACTAAACAGAAATAATGATGCTAATTGAAGGCAAAGATAAACTTGAATTTTATGCTTTCTGGAATTTATATGCAAAATATGTTTAATATGTGCCAGATTGAGTCTAGTACTAAAAGACATGGGAAGATGATGATGGGGATACAGCTATTAACGAAACTTAACTAAGAAGGCAAATATAGAATATTGTGGCATACTCTGTATGATGCAGCAATAACGAATTTTATTTGCCAAATAGGACAAATGATGTCTTTTTAGTTTTCTATTCCAGCAGCTATGCCTCTGCAGACGAGAAGTAGCTGAGACCAATAAAAAACCAATGTGTCTTCAGAACGAATTTAACTAATTTAATTGTCACTAATTATACATAACAAATCAATATGAATACCACAAACTCAATTGCTGAAAATTGCCCAAGCAATTGTATTTTGTATTACTCTTCATTTTGAAAAATCTCCCATTAGTCTTTCGCAGCCCAAAAACTTTATGAAAGGAGACATTTCTTTAGTATTCAGTTGATGCAGTGTTTGTAGGATGCTGCTGGCCAGCATCTAGCTTAGTTTAGACCTGTTGTAAGAGAAAGACCGGTTCTTTTAAAAAATTGAGGATCGTGGGAAAGCAAAGAAGTCTAATAATTAGAACATTCTCCAGAAGAATCATCTCGTCTAACCCAAAACATTCTATGAGTTGATGATCATACTTACTCTCTGCTAAAAATCGTCTTTCTATTATTAAATACAAACTATTCTGTCCTAATCTAGAATTAATTTGTGCAATGTTTCCATTATTTATAATTTTCTGTGTCATCAGCTGCTCACCAGATTAACAAGACTTCTTTTCTTTCTGAAAGTAATTATAACGTGAGAGCTTTTGTATTCATCACACTTTAAAATGAGGTTATTAATACTTATATCTCATTACAACTGTTAAATTATAATTAATTTTTTGCTACTACACACATTTGTGCATTTTATATATTTGTATATGTACATGCTGATTATTGGAATTGTTTACATCACACAGGCTAAGAATAATTCATTTTAGGCAAGTAAACAGTTATTTTGCCATTATTTTCAGTAGAATTAATACATAGACATTCTGAACTTTTTGCTATTGATGAAAGAACTCTTTAATTGCTTTTTCCTAAATTTTATCTTTGAGAATTCAATTCAAAACCTGTTGCAGTCAGTGGAGAAACTCCCACTGATTTCAAAGGCTGTTATAGCACGTCCTTAACAAGTATTACCATGTCTCTTTATTTCTTAAAGAAAAGAAAATGCCTTTTAGTACTATGGTAAATGAAGGATAGAAAGGGACAGTCTATGGCAAGAAAGATGCATAGCTGCTTCAAGTGAAATACTCTTGGAAGATGCAGAATTCGGTTTTGGAAAAGAGAAATTAAATGCGACCCTTTTTTTACCCAAACATAAAAGTCCATTCAGCAAGGCTAGGACAAGGATAAAGAAGCCATCAGGAAACCTGGAGAATGCTTTGACCATGATCCAGCAAAGCCCTTGCACAAGAGCTTACCTTAAAACATCTGAATAGTCCTATTTGAGCTGATGGACTGCTTCAGCTGAGATGTTTGGCTGTTTTCTACCTGGGTGGATGAAGGTGGTAAGAATTTCATGGTGGGTTCATGATTATAGTCATGACTAGGAGCAACCTCTGGTAACAGGTAGAGCCTAAACATTTCTAAATAATAATTTATAAATTCTACATTTTTGCTGTCTAAACTTGAATATTTAATATGACATTTCACTTCTTACAGCAGTGTGTTGAGCTACTGAAACACCAAAACTCTATGTTCCGAAACTGAAGAAGTGACTTTAGGGGGCATTAATTTTCACTAACATAAGCCTTTTGGCATTTAGTCTAAGTAAAGAAAGAGAAGCTTTACTGGAGGAATTCTTATCACCTATAATTATTTTACTTTTAATGGAATGAATTATCCTTTTGGGTTTACTAAATCTTTTCAAATGCTATAAGGGGCACTTAGGGAGCTAGCTTACTTTTGGTGTCATTGTTTTTTTCAGTCTCTGAAAATTAGTGCAGATGATGTATCTGAGCATAAATTTATACCTTTAACAGTGGTTCCACTAGCCCAGCTGATCCTGTAGTAAAGTAAAAATACATTAAGAAATGAATTAGCTTCTATGAGTATTTACTGAATCCCATTCATCCTTATTTACATGCATATAGCCCTAAATGACTGTCCAATTAAGTGCTTTCATTTGCATTACATGTGCGGAATTCCTCTGTCTTCTCTTCACCAAACCCAATGAACTTACAAATATCCAATGAGTCCATGTGCAAGCATGGTATTCAGCTCATGAGTAAATTAATTTTAAAAACATGGAGCTATATAATAAATAAATTCTTCAATTGCAAATTGAAGTTGATTATAGGCCTGTGATAACAGAAATGTCCATGAATGAGTAGACCCTGAAGGCAGACAAAGTCTCTTTTTGAAATCAGTGCCATGAGAAAACATGAAGAACCAAAACAATAAATAAGATAAGCTTGAATAAAAATTCACCAGTTGTAAATTGTAGGTAAGTTCCTTTAAAAATAATGGAATTATGATGACTCTATTCAAAATATTTAGCTTACACTATATCCCAGATATCAAACTCAAATAATAAATATTTGTAGTAATTTAATTAAAATACTGTAAGTTACTAAATTTTCCTTTTATAAACATTTCCCTTGGTTTAAAGTATGTTATACACCTGTTTTTAAGGTTATGATCTCTCACTCTGGTTTTTATCATTAATGAAATTATCAGCTATGAGTGAGCTGTTCTGCCTGTGTTCTCTCCCAGCCTCTTGGCCACCCACAGCCACTCCCAGGTGGAACAAAGTGAGAAACAAGGAAGACACTGATGCTGTGCAAGCACTGTCCAGTCACAGATGGAATGCTGCTCTGCTGTCAACACCATTTCACTCACACATGCAAAACATGATATGGGCTGCTGTGAAGAAAATTAACTCCTTCCCAACCAGACCCAGAGTATTGTGTACCCTTACAATAAAGTTGCACTTGACAAGTAGGTATCTTGTTTCTGCTCTCTTCTCTTGGTAGGTCTTATTAAAAAAAACCCCAACCAAACAAAGAAAACCAGCTACCATGTAAGATTATCTCATCTTCTAGGGAATTTCTAAAATTACAGAGTAGTAGATTAGCTGTGTGAGAAGACAATCTCATAGAATATAGACTAATTAAATGGTTTGGGTCAGAAGACACCTTAAAAATCATCTGGTTCCAACCCTTCTGGCATGGGCAGGGACACCTTGCACTAGACCAGTTTCTCAGAGCCTCATCCAGCCTGGCCTTGAACACCTTGGGATGGAGAGTCCACAACCTCAATCCATATATAGAACACTATAGAAATGAGAAATTCAGTAAAAGGAAGGTCTGTGAACAAGAACTATAGAAAAACAACAGTGAAAATATTTTGATTATAGAATTTATGAGCAGTAAAGAAATATTATAATCAGTGGAATGTCTTGTAAGTAATCTTAGACAATGCTGTATAAGTAATATCAGCTCAAGTTAGTCTCCTAGGCAGTTTACTCTAGAGTTAAATGTTGCCTTATAGTGAATGCAAAGCAAAGTCACAAATAATTAATCTGGTAGTATTGTAACTAGTATCTGGATCAAATAACTTCCAGTTAAGCTTTTAAACAATAATGTGCTTAATGTGAGTGCTGTGGTTTTTAAATTATAATTTTATAAAGAATAACATGAAATTAACAAGCAGAGTAAGTCACAACCAACCAAATACACAGAAGGCAGTGAGGTTATAGCCCTCAACCCTTGAATAGGTTTAATGCTAATCAAACCTTTCTCATCCAAAATTGCTTATTTATTTATGGTATCTAGAAACTCCAAAACTCTCCTAGCATTTACTAGGAATAATGGTTCTGCAATCCTGTAATTTCTCTGAACAATTTCTGCCTTTTCCAGCTGCATGGCAAAATTAAGTTATAATAAACTTGCCAGTTATAATTCTGCAATTGCCTTAGTCATCCTCTGCTTATGTGAATGTCTGGTTGGGTGATATCTTTTTAAGAGAAAGATGGGCTTCTTCAGTATTTTAGTATGGAGACAAAACATGAATTGACAGGAATAATGAGGATATTGGAGTTTTCACCTTTTCTAGTTGTGGAATAAAGGTGATCTTGCAAATCCCATTCAAGTATAGTCTCATTTATTCTTACCAAAGTGCCTTGTTAGAGAGCTTCTCTGTATGTTTTTCTGACACAGGAAAAAAAGGCTCAGCCAATGTGAGCTATGTATTTTTTCAATTAATTGACAGGGAGGCATTTTTTACCTGCAAGAAAATACAGATCTTTTTATCTTCATATGTGAAAAAAAATGCAGTCTCTCCACCAGTCAACCTAACAAGAGAGACAAGGAGTGAGAAATCTTGTTGAGCCTGCCTTCATGGGGTTTTGCAGACACCTGAAGGTGAGCCTCATTTTTCACTCACTTGGACCGGAGCGAATGGTATTAATGTTGCTGAGCCTGAAACAATATGTTGAAATATTTGTTTAAAAACAGAAAACATAGCTTAATATTTTGAGGATTAAGATCTCACATTTTTGCTAAGAGGCTTGATTGACTGCAGATATTTTTCCCTAAGTATGAGTTATTCCTCAGTTGTTTGCAGCCCTATGGAAAAACTTGTATCCCATTCTCAAACGGAATAGTTCTCAGTACAGATCACGTAGTGATAAAAAGATTGGCTTATCACAACTTTTTGATGAGAAGTTAGTTTATAAATTTAGATTTCTTTTTCAGTTGTTATTAACATACTGTTTTTTAGCTCATTCAAGAGACAGGAAAAAAAAAAAACAAACCAAATACCAAAAATATTAAAGAAAAAGTGTTTACCAGCCAGAATAGCTTCTTTTGCCATGTTAGGAGTTTTTAATTCATTTAAAGATAAACCAGGTGGAGAACATTGTATGACTGCTATTTAGAGCTATTTAGACATATTTAAAATAATTTTAGTATTTGTCCAGCTGGTGGTTTTGTCTGTGACTGTGTTTAAAAATCTCCTGTTTTTTCTGCTTTTTATTGTACAATGTTTATGAACAAACAACTTCATTTCCCAAATAAAGAAGATGTAACATGAAATCCAAATAAGTGGATCATAAACTCTGTGAAGCAACTGTGGTGCAAAGTTGCTGTATTTTTTCTTTTTTTCCCCAAAATAGAAGGTAATTAAAACCTTTCTTGTTTTATAATGCATCTTTTTTTCTTATTAGGCTGTGAAATTGAACAAGTATTATCCCCATAATGGCTGCTTTTTTCTTTGTTTTATTTTGTAAGTTTATTCAAAAAGGCTGGATTTTGAATTATCCTCTGAGTCACCTTAGATTAGCTGCCTTTCTCCATCCACTCAGACCAATATGTCTTTATCTTCAGCTTCTACAGAAAAGAACATTTATGGGGAGAGAAGGATCATTTATTCTGTGAGATATTTTTGGAGAGGTTTAACACAAATTCTGAAGAACAGAATGTACTAAGTAGCAGAGGGCACAAGAAACTTCTTCATTCCAGTCCATTTCTCTGACAATTTTCTGGTTTGGGGTCTACCAGTCATAACCACTGGAAGACAAGACAGGTGGTTTCCAGGCAACATTTTTAAGAGTTACACCTTAGGCAGGACAGGCTTGTAGAGAACTTCAGAGCTGCACCTCAGGCTGCTACCTTGGAGTATATGTAGATGCATGTCTTTTACACAACTAAAAGTGGAAAGGCTGTTTCTCATCCAAGCTCTTGCTAATATTTCAGAACTTTGAAAATTATGGTGCATTAAGAGCCAGCAAATTTAGTGATCTGCACTGTCAGTGTACGTCTGTGTCTCTTCACTGCTGAAGAGGCCTGGTTTTGACTTCCTGTTGTCAATCAGCCCAGAAGCTCTGGCAAGAGATTGATATCAGTGTAAACTGAAGTTCTTTGTTTATACTCAGAAACAATGAACTCTGAGGTTGGGTATGATATTCCCAAGTCTCTATCTTTAGGTATGTATTCAATGAAGGAAAGTTACAGGGGTACTGCTTAAAGACAGAAGGATATGATCAGTATCCTGCCACTGATAGTCCTCAGAAAGTACTCAGCAAAACCTAAAGATAGGCCTTCTTCTGAACAGTAACCTGAGTATTACCTTCTACTTGAATGGCCTAGGTAATCTGATTTTTTTGTATTATTTTATCTGAGGTTTTTGTATCATCTAAAAATCATTGTTTGAGGCTTGAAACCTATGAAGGCGAAAACAGTGACAAACTGTTACTCCTTTGTTCTCAATAGGAAAACTGTTTTAAGAAAGTGAATTTTCATGTTAACACCAAGCTAATAGTCAAACATTGGTCTTCTAATTCCTTCTCCTGTATTTAATCCATTAGGACATTATTGCTGAAATTGGGAAGGATGAAAAATGGGACACTTCCCCAAATAAGACTTGCACATTTTTATAATGTATGTTTTTCAAAGTCAAAGGATCCTACTATAATGTTTTGTGTCCTGAGGATAAGGTCCAAGGCAAAAATATTGAAAAATACAGCATAGGTTACACCAATTTTCAGCAAGGTTTCCGTGCAAAGCAACTGGATTATTTGATTGTCTTCCAGGATCCTGAGAATTAATTAATACTTGATTGGCTCTTTGAAGAAATAAAGTATGTACTCCTTCCATAGTTAATGCTGTAACTAAGTTTCCCTTTAAAATATATTATGGATTTCTGTGTCCCTTTCTACTTGTGCATCATAAGTGCCAGATGTTCTGGGTGCACAAAGTGGCACTGATGTGGGGATGAAAGTAACATTTTTCCAGTGACTTTTATTGTTCATTCCTATAGTGATAGCAACGCTGGGCATTTGGTAAGTGCATTAAATTAGAATTTTTTGGCACTGGCATACTGTACTATAAAAGTTACCATTAAGGGAATTTCAAAAATTGGTTGATATAATTTTGTACTTGACCATGAGACTGGGTTTTATTATGATAGGTCCTTAGAAGAGCAGTAATCGATATCCTGGTGTTTTACTGCTCACAGGCCTCTAAATGCAGCAAGCCTTCAAATAACAGATTTTTATTTGTGAGGAGGTTTGTTTTCAGCTCCTGGTCTCATTTTTGTGCTTCATCATTTGGGTTAAGACAGCAGAAAAAGATTCTTTTGAGCTGACTGTCTTGAATAGTGGAAGAAACCTCTGCAGGAAATGAAGTGTGCCCCTCAGTGTCCATGACCATAAATGTGTTAAACAGACTTATGCTAAGGGATCTGTTCTCCTTGCTTCAGTTTTTACTTATGAGACTGTTGTATCACCCACAATCATGTTGTGCAATACCTTTGTTTCTATTTCTGTGTCTTCTCCTCTCACTTCCAGACTGTTGAAATTCCTGAAGTAATTTGTAGTAGAGGTCAGCTTCTTTGATGATAAGGATCACATTTTTTCCCTTGTGTGTATACAGTGCTTAGCATAACAGAGTCTTAAAAATAAACAGATGTACACAGCCATTACAGTAACAAAAGTAATAACAGCCCACTGGGTTTCCACTAAGCTGCATTCTCAGTAAGATATTTGAATCTGTAGAAGATGAATTTTTATTGCTCCTGTTTCTGCTGATGTCCTTAGGCTGAACCCACCCATCCACGGCCTCCTTTCAGGTGATTGTGGAGAGTCATAAGACCTTCTCTGAGCCCACCTTTCTCCAGACAGAATGATGATAACTCCCTCAACAATTCTCTCTCTAGAATTTTCACCAACTGTGTTGCCCTTCTCTGGACTTGTTCCAACATCTCAGTGTCTTCCTTGTAGAGAGGGGCCAAAACTGGACACAACACTTGAGGTGTGGCAACACCAGTGCCAAGTACAGAGTGACCATTGATACCCCCACACCAACTCAGTTACATCTGATTTAGACCAAAACCACAGATCTTCCCATCATGGTACATGAAAGTGGGAAAGTCCATATATAAGAATTACAGAACATTAATCTTGATTTCTTGGAAAACGTCATAGTATAACTTATGCTCCCTTTGATAGTACACAACTTACTTTTAAAATAAGGTGATAACTAACTGTCACACCAAGAGAAACAATTTAAAAGACATTGCTTGTACTGTATTAAAGAATGGCTTTTATTAACCCTAGAGGATACTTAGGTATTTATTCACAGAGCTGTATTTCCAGTTAATATTAGGTGGTAGTCAGTAAAGTAGCAATAAAATGAATTAGTTTTTCAAATAGAAGAACAGAATAGATGCTCAGATTCTCCAGCAAAGCTATAATGCATCTTTATTTTCTGAGAAGGAAGCTTAAGGATATCAGATAGGATTATACAAAGGATAGCAATTAAGACTTACTAAATCTGTCCTCTAGACCCATTAAAGATTCCTAGCAAAATACAAGCTATTTGTTTTAAGTGAGAGAAAGCAATTACTGCTCCTTCATGTGGGCAGTTTCAAGGCTGAAACTTAAGTCTTTCTTTATTGCATTCCAAGAAAAACAAGATGAAATTAGTGCAAATATACTGCTTGGCATTTCGGTGTCCTCTGGCAAACTATGATCTCCAAGTTCAGACCTGCCATCACTGCTGTCATTGAATGGATACTGAAGCAACGGGCTCCAGCTCTGACAGGGCGTACTCTGAGAGCAGATGCACTTCTGCAGTGCTGTGTAATCATGTTTGGTATAATTTTGAAGCTAGAAGCTTTTTGAAAGGTCATTTATAGTACATTAATGTTTTGAAAGGTTTTTCTGATTATGTTATAAAAAACCTCAGAAAACTTGCAGGCCTGAAATATTTGCATGCATGTGTCCAGCACTGATTCTATCAAGTGTCAGAAAGAAAAAAAGCCAAGGCCATACATTGTTCTGCACTGGGAAAAATGTGCTTAACTGCACTGTGTGAGAGACTTCTTTGTGCAGAATTCACTTCTCTGTCCTCCTTTTTCCACATTAAATTCTCCTTCCATAAAAATATTGATTTTGAAATCACACTTCAGTTTTAAGCTTTTTTTTCTTTTTTAAGGGATGACTTTTGTAGACAGCAGACTACCAGTTAGTTCTTAAAAGGACACTGAAGGTTTCTCCTTTAGTTCCTCCCGACTGCAATTACTAGAATTTTTTTAAATAACATACAGCCTATCTAGTAGCTGCATTTATTTCTGCATCCTTCATGTGAGGTAAGTTATGGGTTGTCTGTAAAATCACATGGCCAGTGGCCAGGTGTGACTGCATTAAAAGGGTAAAGGAGGGGGACCAAGAAAACATTTCTATCAGAGTGGCAGAAGTGATGTTTCCTGAAAGATGAAAAATTATTTTAAAATATAGTACCAGTTAAAAGCCCAAAATTGATTTAAAATCAAAACCACTTTGATTTACATCTTGAGTAAATACAGGGCTTGAGAAGGTTTCTTATAAGATTGTCAAATATTGAATATTTTAATTTTAAATTGAACATCTCAAGTACAAAAGACCTTGATAGAAAATACAGAAATATGTCTAAGCAGGGAAACCTGTCTGTCAATGAGGTGAGAAATGAAAATTGTCAGGAAACATAAACTTGACAACTGCTTTCTTGACCTGCCTTTGTAATGACAGCCGAAAAAACAGTATATGGACTCAGGTGACAGAAATAAGATGAAAGTATACCCATGAGAATCTCAAGAGATACCCTGAACCTAATGTGAATCACAGTGTAATTGTGAAGATGATTATTCTCTTTGGCTGCAAGGACTTCTATATGTCCACAGATTACTTACATGTCTCTTGAATTATCTGATAAGAGAAACTTGAAACAAAAAATACTCATTCCTTACTGCACCCAAAAGCAACTATTTTATGTTAAAACATATTGCCTACTGATTTTCTGCTTTATATCCACTACCTACATTGCCAAGTACTCTTAGGATAACACTTTTTTATGATGCTTTTCTATTTTGTGAAGAGTATATATCTCTTGGAGTACTTCTGGAAGTTATCCAAAGTAAGCCTACTTTTGTTTTACCAAAATTCTCTCATTGATTTAATTATTTGCTGTGCAAATTCCTGATGAAGAATATCTTTTGAAGGGAAAAAATTATTTGAATTTTAACTGGAAATAGATATAAAAAATTTGAATATATATGTGTACAGGAATACATTTTTTCCTGTCTCCTGAGAAAATGATAGGTTAAGCTCAGTGGGGATGTTTGCAAATCTCAAAGAGTTAGCTTTAACAGCTAACTGAAATTAAAGCTTTAGAGGGTAAAATGTAAATGATTTGATGAAAGATAGCAATTAGCTCTACTGTGTATGAATATTGTTTAGCATGGAGTGTTCAAAGTGGAGGTAACTGCCTATGCAGTAACATTTATTATATAGTCTTGATTTTGCTGGTATGGACAGTATCAGACCATGGCTGTGCACTGCTTTCAGTCTTCCAGTCTGTTCTCCTTAAAAGCCATCAGAATAGTGTAGGTAAGGTATTACCTACAAATATTTGTGGTATTTTTATACTAATTACTTTATTTCCATAGACAAACTCCTCTCTAGCAATCCATAAAGAAGAAACACACAATATTAAAATGCATGATTTTCTTTAATTTTTAAAAATTTCTCTTGAGTAGGGGTGTTAAAAGAGAAGAACTGCTTTTGAGTAGCTTCAAAAGGGGGAAATCATAGAGATTTCATTTTGCTTGCAGTTTCTGTTAATAGTAGTGGATCTTATTTTGGTTAATTTTAATTAACAGTAATTGGGTGTCAGGTTGAAGTCAGTCTCTTCAGCTTCCAGTGCAACTGCTGGAGGAAGATAAGGGCTATCAGATGACAGTTCATATTACTAAACCTGTTGTTGAAAATAGTTGCACCCATTCTGTCAGTGTGCTTATTTCTCTGTATTGGCAAAGAGATCTGGCTTGAGCAAGATCCCTAACTTTTATGGGACAAGCTGAGTGAGGTGTCATGTCCTGTGAGGTGGATAAGAATGCCTTAGGCTGTATCCTGGCTGCAAATGAGAGGTGGCTGACACAGCTGTAGCAACAAAGCACAGAGGTTTGAGAAACATGGAATCACTGTTACTGGAGTCCAGACTTCCTATAACAAAGGACTTGTGATCTCCAACACAGAACCTTCAGATGGACAATGTGCATTTTTTATGACTGTTTTTTATGACTAGGTTACACACTGAAGGTATAAAGGGCTCTGAATTCCTGATAATTTTCTTTAATAGGAAAGCTATGACAGACTCATAATAGGGAGACAGAAAACCACCTCTACCATGGTGAGAGGGAGTTACTGGTAGCTTAGAGTCTGATGAGTCTATGATTTGTTCAGGAGCTTCTTTGTCAGTGTACAATACAACATGAAAAATCAAAAATGCATTCAATATAAAACAAAGAGAAGAGTCTGATAGAATCATTTGACAATAAAATATTAACAATATTTCTAATCTTGGCACATTGCTGAGTCAGTGTGACACAGGTCTAGTAATTTCAATTTATTCTTGCTGTAAAGCCAAACTAGAAGTAAATGCAAATATTCATATTTCATGTGTATATAAGAATTTCCCTATTCTATGCATATCAATACATAATTCACAACAAGGTTGAAGAAAAGATATCAGTATTACATAGAATGCTTTAAATCCGCTGATATTTCTGTTGATTCATAAGGTATTTTGGCTCTTTGTTTTTCTTCCATAAAATAAATATTATTCTTCTGGTGTTATCTCTTAGCTCTCTGTTTCCTGACACTGTTTTTTCTTCTGTTAATCTTCAGCCCAATTTAATAGAATATTACTACACTTGCATTATTATCAGAAACCAGAAAGCATCATTTAGAACCACAGTTAGAAGTGTTGATAAATGATGGGGATTTTTGCTTTAATAAAGGAATATTTATTTAAGAGCAGTACCCTTTTCATTCTAGTGAAGACTTTCAAATGAATTATTCTCACTCATGCTCAAGACTTATTCTGCTGAACATATACAGCTTTGTAACTCCAAAACATTCTTCGTAGCCAGAGTTTTGCTTTTCAAGCCCACACATTTCACATGCTTATTAATGATTCATTTGTTCCTACAAATGTTGTCTGTTTTGGTAATGGACCTGCCATCTGACTCAGCATGGTAGGTCTTTGCTGCCAAATCATTCCACATCTGATTGTTGACTTGTTGTTCTTCAGGTCCTATGCTCTTTCTTGTTCTCCCACCTAGGATTTCTCCAGACTTTTGCATCTTTCTTGCATAATTTCCTGCTGTGAGGAAGTCTGCTAGGCTCTGGCTGGGGCTGTGCTTTGGTGACTGTTTGTTACACAGCTGTGAGCAATTAGAATTCTTATATGAAGGAAACTGGCCTCTGTCAAACTCCTGAGTTATGAGAACCTGCTGGACAGTGGAACCATCACTACTGAATTTGCAGGAAGTGAATAGCATATTCACTTCCATATGAAAATTTTTTTGAAAATAATGTATGTGAAAATGAAGAGATGTCAAAATATATGTGTGAGGAGCTATGTTCATTTTTATTCCTTTGAAATGTATGTGATGGTTTATTTCATTTATTAGTTTTGATTTTTAAGAAAGACCCGACCTTGCAAGTTGCCTATAGGGGCAGGTTCCTGGTCTCATGTGGAGACACATTAACATCAGCAGAAGTCTACTCAGTTGATTTACTGCAAAAAGGCTCATCATCATAAAATCTTCAAGCCAAGATTTGTGCTTTTTACTTTCTTTAATAAAGAACCAAGCATATAAATTGTTCAGAATAAATAATAATGTCAATAACTGCAGAAGATTTTCATGAACAAATCCTGCCTTTCCATTTTTAAAAATGTCACATCTGGCACAATATTATAGGTAGTAAAGGTTTGATTGAACATGCTAATCTGAGCAGACCATGTTCAGAAGGAATAGACTGTCATTATATATTGTTCTTCACTTTATCTAGCATTGTCTTTCACCATATATTAAACAAGCATTCTCTTTTCCTCCTTATCTCTTTAATATCACACAGATTGCTGAAATAAATCCCAAATGTTCTTCTATTGCATCTCATTTACATCCATTCTGGACAGATTTCTCACTGTTTCAGAACTGGTAATGTAATGAAAATTGCATGAGTCATGAGAAACTGGGAGAGAAGATAAAGGCAGAATGATAAAGTAAACAAAAATAAGAAAAAGTAGAGAGGAGAAGTGGGGTTTTGATTAGAGATATTAAAAGATATATAAAAGTTCAAAATGTATCCAAATAAGATGCAATAGAGTAGGTGAATGAAAGCCATCAAAGGGGTTATTCCTTCTTGTTCATCTGTTTATCTATACACAGAGCTGAAAGCTAAATAAATCCTCAGCAAGTAGAGAAGAATGTCTGCTCTTTGATGGCAGGTGGCTGTGCTGCTCTGTTCAGAAAAGACATGGCTGCACACTTGTTAGTATTGGACTGTGCTGTCATACAGCAAGCAGCAAGAATACCAACAAAATGGTTCATTCACATGTGGGATTAATTTAAACTATGCAGGGAGCAATGAAAATCAATGCAGATTTTCAGAAAGATACTTCACCATCATTTCTCATACAGAATTTAAAAAAAAATCCTAAAATTTAAAAAGTGTACAAAGTGAATTAATAAATTTATGTTTTTTTCAGCTCACGAAATATATTTCATATTTTTGTCTTGGGAGCTGCTCTGGTTAGTGGAAACTTTCTTAAAAGTAACAACAAAATACTCTACAGGCAAAAATATCTTCTGTCTCTTATTCCTGTGCTAAGTATCTTACAGATGCCATGCCCACAGCTTCAGTGGAACTGCAGTAGCCTCTAGTCTCAAACAGAGGTAAGATTGGCCAGACTTGAACAACCCAAGAGCCCTGCATTTTGCCTATGATGGGGACTGACAGCAGACAACTTGCAAAGGATGAACACAGAGCATATAAAAAGTGTCTTGAGGCTTTACTGAACACCAGAAATGCTGCATTGTTTTTCCACAAATTAATCTATGAATAGTGTGCACCTTAGTTGCTACCATTGAGCTGGAGCCTGATTCAAACTATGTTGGGAGATTTCTTGATCAGCCACAACTTAATTGTTAGGGTAGAAGGAACTAGAGTACAAAACAGTTTTGTATATTGGTCCATAAATTAAAAAACCCACAGAGTTGTATTTTTCCCGGGTAGCAGGGATCTGGGAAGACTTATCTTCATTTAGTCTTCTGAACAATGCTAATTTTTCAGTATTCTTTGCACATATCTCTTATTCATTTAAGTTTATTTGCCGTTTCCTATCAACTGAATATCACACTAAGTACTGTGATTAACATATAGCAAGAAAACTCTTTTGATGTTCCTCAGGTCCATTTTATTTCTATTTATTCAAAGGCCATTGAACTTCTCTTTAAAACTATAATTTCAATATTTCATAAATTTTTTGTTTTGCTGAGAGATCTAAACATTTTCATAAAAATAAACACCAAGACATTTCTTTCTGGGGACCACTGGTAATTTAAAGAAGTAATTTGTGTCTTTAACCTCATCCTGTGAAATCTGATCCAACAGAGCAGTGGAATCCTTAACTAGAAATCCAGGGAGCTGGATGTTATCCAAACAAATCTAAAACTAGACCACATCAATATTTTTTTCTATTGAAAGCTTTCTGCAAATCAAGGGAATCAAGGGAAAGTATCTAGGTTTTGGGATGTAATTGTATTTTAATTACTGTGTTATCATTACATCCTAATAGCTTACTTACTTGCCATAAATTTTAAAAAATAGTTGCAGAATTCAGAGATATAAGCAGATTTGATGTTTTTAAGTATAGCCTTCAAAGATCACCTACTATAGTGAATCATCTTTATTAATGGTTGCATTTCTTGTCTGCCTCCTTTGCAAATCAAATGAATCCTACTGAGAGTGCCAAATGTGAATGTTAAATTGCATTATTTCTTCTCCATATGTGCCCAGCACTGATGCTGCTGTATGGGATCCTTGATCAGCAGCCATGCTGCTGAAATATGAAAAATATCTAGTGCAATTTTGCTAGCATTATTTCCAAAATTACTTCACTTCTGACATTGACCATGAACTCCTAATGATTCAGTTTATACTGTTGTTGACTTGTTTGCAGCCACTATAATTAAAGAAAAATCAAGTTACACCAAGCAAAAGTTACAAAACCAGACTCTTCTTCTTTTTGAAATGTCATGACCCAGGAGAGAAAAAGTAGATATTCAATTATGTTCTGAAGTTACTAGAGTTACTAGAACTTTTGTTTTAGCAGTATTTCATTAATAAGGCACTGAAGAGTTCAGCAATACAAATGATAGAACAGTCTCCCATTTTATTTTTAGCCTTAAAATATTGTAGTCATAAAATCTGTCATAATTAATTCCAAAGCTGAATCACAAATAGCAAAGACAAAAAGGGCTTTAGAAGAATGGGATCTTCTGGTCTTGATACCTATTGTGGAGACTGCATCTGTGAGGAGAGTTTCTTTTTCTTTTCAAGAATGACAGGTTTTCCTTTTACATACATACATACATACATCTGTTGTTTTCTCTTATTTCTAAATACCATGTCTCAGATTAAAATGAATTTGGCCCCAAGGAAACAAAATGATCTTGAACCAAATAGTATCAATATTTGATCCAGAACTGCAACTGTCCCTGCAAATTTTGTTGACGTCTAACTGGAACTAAACAGGAATATTTTCAGTCACAGATGATGTTAGAACTAAAGAGATATTGTTCTAGTTTAAATTCTGGTTCAGTATTTTTCTGACAACTAGTGCTCAAGTTTATTTATGTGAACACAGTTTATACAAGATAAGTAAATGACAAAGCTACAGCTTAGGCTGTAAAACAAGTTACTAGGAAGTCACGTGTTGACAGTTCAAGTCATGTGTTATGGGTTCATAAAGCATCAGCAATGACAGAGTGTTTAGAGGTTTTTGCAGCAGAGAAATACTGATATCAAGCAGGTAAGTTACTTCATGCTCATTGTAGTGCTGGGTCATAGGCCTAGCACATCTATTTTTGAGGGTGGCGTCCTCAGGAGACCCCACTCTGAGCACTGCTGAGAGGCAGCTGACAGAACTAGCTCACACTATAGCTCACCTGAAAGCTGTGTCATTCAGCTGCCTGCTTCCTCAACCACCATTCCATCAGCTTCTTGATAGCAATATGGAAAAACTAAGGAAATGCCACTCTGCAATGAAAATCATTAAGGCATTTTGCTTTCTAAAGCTTTATTTTGTTTTCTTCTCCCATGAAAAATTCAATATCTAAAGTAGTGTGCTGTCTTACAGAAAAGAATCCAGCCCCTTAAATTCCAGTGTAGTAAACTGAGATAGGGCATTTCTTAGGAAGGGGGACTGCCATCTTTAAAGAGAGATATTTATTGCTTATGTTGCTAAGCAACCTGAAATCATTGCATCTTCCTAGTACTACCTTGAGTGGAGGATAAAGAAAACTGTTTTCTTAGCAAAGTTCTGTATGTGACAAAGGCATGCTGATAAAATCCATGACTGGGTGGAAAGGATAATATTGACTGCAATAGGAGCTTTTTAATTTTAAAAGCAGCTCTACAGATGATGTTGGTAACTACTTTCCTGCGACTTATAGTAAAAGCAGAAACATCAATCACTTGACAGAATCACTCCTTCTACTTTAATTTTCCTATTTATTCAATAGTTACAATACATCGACAAATCAAAATAGCCTTTGTGGTTGCCACTACAGTTTGGGGAGAGTCTACAGAAACCCAAGTTTTCTTATGCTGTTCTAAATTATACTGTCTGCACTGAAGAATTTATTTCCGAGAAATTTATTACCAGAACAACTCCTGGGTAGTACAGGTTATTATGAGTGTCTGTAAATTAACATGAACAAAGATGTTTCATCAGTCCTGGCTTCATCAAAGGTAAAATTCCTGGAAATAAGAAAGAGAAGAATTTCAAGCAGCATTTCATGTTAGTACAATAATAGATAATTTGAAGGTGGTTTCATGTTTCATAATATTCTCTAAAACAACTGCTTTTTCAAATTAATTTTTCTTGCCCACATTTCTCTGCTTGACTTAAATTAGATTTTTGTTATTTAAATGTAAACAGTGATGCAATCTAGTTAAAAATGAAACTTCTGGGTTACATATTTTTAACAACAGAATACAAATAAATCAAACTTTTTACAGATTTTTCACTGAGGATTTTGATAAATCTCAAACCATATTAGGAACAAAACCTTAGAATGAAAATTAACACTTGGTGGGAAAATTTGAACCAGGCTTTTATGATTGTTGTTGCTCAGCAAATTCTAACAAGCATAAGACAGAGACACCATACATTTTAAAACAGAGCACAACCTGAAGTTCCTGGGAAAAGGTGAGAGGATCTGATCTGACATATGATGGTCAGAACTGCAAGCATCAAAAAGTATATATAGCATAGAAAGGAGGTTGTTGATAGCTTTGGTGAAATCCTTCATATAATCTTTGTGACAGAAGATGAATGGACTGTTCACCTCTGGGAAAATTGGACATTCATTATTTTAATATGGAAATTGGTACATGGATATTGGAGCAAGCACTAACACCAGAAAACTTGAAAATGTAATAAAAAGGCAAATAGGAATTGTGGAAATGAGCTGAACTTAAGATAAAACAAAGTAGGCACATAGGTAATGAAGGTGAATTCAGAAAAAGGAGTCATGAGCTGATAAAAAGCCAGACAGTGTTTTTCAAGAGACTCTTATCCGAGCAATGAGGCAGAACTGAAGACCCAGTTCATCCCATCATCTTTGAGTTCAAGCAATCTTCACTTACTCCAATGGAGAAATTAAAAGTTATTACTACAAGATTTATATTGCAACATTCTTGGGTTTGGTCACTTTAGAAAAAAAGAAATAAAAAAGACAAGAGAAACCATTCACTTACATTTTAGTCAAGGCAATGTACATGAATATATGAAAATATATTAATTAACCTCGGGGGGAGGGAAATACTATGAGACATTGTTGATGCCAAATAACTTTTATGCTCTGTTAATGAGCAATGTCTGATAGAGAGCCCTAGACAAATTTACACATTTATAAACCTTTATACCTTAAGAGTTTTTCTTAAACTGCCATCTTAGCTGTGCTCACTTTGTGTTTTAGAAAAATCTAAGTAATTTTAGGGATAAACGTACAACTGGTTTATATAAATTAGCTTTTATTCCAGAGAAAATAAATTAGATTTTATTCCACGACCAGAAAACCACAAAGATTAGGCTGAACCATAATTGTTTGGTTAAAGATAAACTACTGTAGGTAGTATCTACAGAATGAAAATGGTGTAGCTGGAACAGAAGACAAGTTAAGATATTCAAGTGCATTTCTCTCACATGCACTCCAGTGACTTAACTGGCAAGACAGGGAAAAAAATATTTGTCAGTGGGAAGATTCAAAAAATTACATTTGTACTCAGTATCTAAGTCAGGAACTATGGTTAAAGCACAGGTCCACAATGATGTCCAGTTTGTGTAAGGGCTGAAGTAAGTAACTAGAAATGAGAAACTGAGGTTGGTACTTTTGGATACCCTATTCCTGAAGAAGGAAAATAGTATCCATGAAAGTTAGGTTGTCCACCAATGTTTTAAAGGCAGATATTTGATTTTATTTTTTTTCAAATAACACAAACAAATGTCTTATTGATAACATAAACTAAGTATCTGTATGGTTCCACAGAGAAGGAAACTTCAGAAGTAATATGTGGTTATAAAAAGATTCTTTCTTGAAATATGCTGAAATGCACCCCACAATAGTTACAGCTGCCAAAAAGAAGCTGGAGTATCCCTTTTCCCATGAATACAAATTTTATTTTTCTGTATAACTTATGATTTGTTATACATATTTCCAGATATTTCCAGATATTAATTTCAGTGCACTTTGCTGATTGCAGCTGCTGACTGAAATATTTGTCAAGTTTTAATAGAGTACAGGGCAGATCTAGCTAATCAATGTATTGATCTGATTTTTTAAAAGACTCCTTCTAGGCAAAGTGTGGACTATATTAGCCAGAGTAGAAGTGTCAGAGGGCACAAAGGATTTTAAGCCACAACAGTGAGAGCATATTTCCAGACTCTCTCCCAGCCAGGAAGGGAGCTTTCCAAGGTAGATATTTGTTTACAAATAGGAGAGAGATTCAGAAAAATGTGATAGGAGACACAGTGCCTCAGTTTTGGGCCTGAAAAAATGTAAGAGCGGGGTAACTTACACACTAGATTTATTTGAGGTAGCTCTGGCCTACCTGATAGCAATACCTATCTGGAGGGTTTAATTCAGTAGGTGTGAATTTAAATGACTTGCACTGAAGATTAGTTTCAATCAGAGACTGCATAAGGGCTCACATTTGAGACAAGAATCACTAATGAACCAAAGGCATTAATCTTTTTCTTGAAGCTGAGTAGCATGTGTGTGGGAGACTAGTAAGTTTTATATGAAATGAATGATTCAATATACTAAAACCATGATTTGTTTAAACACAGTCCTTCCAGGCAGAAGATAATGGTTTTTCCTCACAGTAAGCTAGTCATTGGAGAATAGTTTAGTTAAGGACTGAGTCAATAGGTGAAAACAGCCAGATCCCTAATTTTATATTGTCAAAACAAAACATTGTCAAAACTACTTCTGCCAGAAGTAGTTCTTGTGTTTCAAGGGAAAACACAGGGCAAAGCAACACTGTAAGCCATGCCAGAGGTCAATTGGATATATTTTGTCAGTCTACTAAGGACTTGTATTTCGGTGCCTGGAAGAGTGTTTCACATAAATATAGCAGGAAAGGTATAACAAACTTTGCTTGGGGAAGGATGTCTGTCTAACTAGCTCAGTTTTTGGAAAAAGAGGGGCTGGAACAAGGATGTGAGAAGATCAAGGCCCCTTAGGCAGCTGAAGTCTGAGTTGAGTTCTCACTGGGAAAGTGTTAGCCAAACATCCTGAACACCATATTTATTACAACGCTAGCTTAAAAATCATTTTTAAAAAAATTTTCCCTAGGAAGTGACATTTTCTTTTGGTTTTATTGTCAATATTATTCATAAGGAGAATCTGTCCCTAGGACAATTATGTCTTCTATATTATTTCACTAGTACTCTTAAATGGGTAATATTCCTTTATGTATTCTCCCCTTCACTGTAGTTACAAGTTTGTTTAGTTAATTATTACCTGTAACAATGATTAGTGTGCCATCTTTCCTCCTCTTTGAGCATGAGTATAGAATCACTTAATCAGAATGGACCTATTACAAATATCAGAGGCATGGGAGAGCTCATCTAAACCAATGTTCTTTCATTTAAAATTAACCTACATCTGCAGCCTTTGAACCACTACTCGTATTACAGTATACTTTTTTTGGTGTAATTTTGGTTAATTTTTTAAGGCTAATTTTGTGACCCATTGTGTAAAATGCCCTACCAAACCAGTTATACTCATCTCGTTTAGTTCCCTTTGTTAACTGAAAATGTAACCTTATTCAAAGTAATTTAAATTTATTTTCCATTTTTTATACTTCAAACATTTGCACTGGCTATTATCCTTGACTTTGTTTTTAACCTTTGAATGCTCATAGACCTTAATGTTTAATATTTGTTTCAGTATTTTGTGAGGAAGTTAATTTCTCACTCTCTTCTTTGTCCTATTTGCTCTCTTCCTGATGCTCTTTTTCTCCCATAGTGACTGTTTAATGCTTTTTTTTCCCTGTAGTGAATTCTGCCTAGAGACACAGGGATCAAACCTCAGAGCAGACTATCCACAGCTTCACGGAATTCAACAAAATGTGGTGACAAAAACTCCATCATGTAAAGCCCTAGAATAAAGAGTCTCAAAAAATTATACTGCAAACCAGCCTGGTTTTAGACTGGGTCATCAGCATCTCTATAATTTGATCAGCAAGCCAGCACAGAGGAGTATGTCCACCCTGGCAGAGGGACAGCCTGAGAATAGGCCTTATACAATGTGGTGGAGAAGGGATCTCAGCCTCTTCCAGGGACACAGTTTTGCTGTTAGTGCACTGAAAGGTGCAACTTAGCATCACATCATCCTCTCCATGGGAATATGGTATGTACATCACAGTCTTTTCTATGAGTAATATACAAATACATTTTTCAAATTAACCTTGACTTACTTGGCATTGTGCTGAATGTCAAAGTAAACCCAGTCTTGTTTTCATACTTGTGTTCACTTTAAAGTTTTTCTTCTAGCTCTCCCTGAGTCTAGAACATATTTTGTGTTCTGAGACTGTTTAGATCATGATGGAGACAAGACAAGAATTGCATTGCTTGCTGCTATTTTAAATATTCAACACCCCTAAAAAGTCATTACACGTTTCTAAGAGTTGATGGGTGTGTGATTGCATGGTTGTGTCCTTCAAAGACCTTGAGAAACTACTGAGAACAGGGAGGTTAACAGTTTCAATTTTGTTTTAATGAGATACCGAAGTCTTGAGAAGCTGTGGAGATAAGGAGAGAAATAACTACATGATAAATGAGAAAAACCAGAGATGTAACAGAGAACTATGAGATACAAGACTCTTTATAAATGAAAGATTTGAGGAATATGCTGTGGGAAATAAAAAAGGAACAGTGAAAAGGAAAGATCTCATCTTTATATTGCGCATTTCTATTTTTGTAAATCAGTGATAGTCATAAGAAAACTGCACTGAGATCACTGTCTGGTTCTGAGATCAGATTATGGTAATGCAAAGTGGATTGCTGTTCAAGACTGGGTGAACGACTTGAAAATCTGCTGAGCTGTTGCTGCATGACTTCAAAGTCAAAGTCAGATTATCAGAGGTAGAAAGGAGACTGTGCAAGAGTTGGTTCTCCCAGGGTCACTGAAAGCAGCTTCCACAGGATTTTGTCACTAGTTTCTGATGAACCCGGTGCACTTGTTTTCAAAAGACATAATTGAGGAATGACTTTAATTTGTTTTCCATCAGTTTAAAATAAGAAACAGCTTTAACTTTGACTTTTGCAAGTGTTGGTTTTGTCTGCCCAAAACTGCACTTTTTAAAAACTGTGATCTCTGCCCAACACCTGCTTCTCAGGAAACTAATACCACAAAACTTTTGAGCACTCTGTTTGAGAGTGCTACAATTCTATAGTAAACTTAGGAGAAAAATCAGGAAAGAAGTATTAAAATAACTGAAATTCATTGTCATGGACAAAAGCTGATGTTCCTCCAACAGCAAGTATAATTACTATCTAATACTATCTAATGTAAAATGTGTACACCAGTTCTTGGCACAGAAAACTGTTTTTCTGCATAATTATTTATGTTAATAAGTAAAATTGATTCTAGATTGTTAATGCAAAATATTTTTACTGTAGGTGCAAAACTGTAATAATTTACCTTTACCCTGGGCAGATTCTTTCTGCTTCCTCTAGGGAGACTGTATTTTTTCAAAAGTGAATTTCTGCCTGGTAAGTGTTTGTTTGTTTGTTTGTTTTTTGGTTTTGGTTGGGTTTAGATTTTTTTGTTTGTTTTGTTTTGTTTTTGTTTTTGTTTTTAAAGACAGATTATTTTCTTTAACAAAGGAAAGTCACCAGAGTTTTTTATACAAAATGCATAAATAATGTTAACTTGTTAACTGTCCACCTGGAAAGATGCAATATAAGATACTTTGACAAGGAAAAATCCCAGCTATTATAGGAATATCAGAAGAAAATAGATTTAAACATGCTAGAATTAAAGCAAAGAATTAACACAGAGTAAAATGAAAGAGTTAAGAGAAATATGTGGTTATAGCTGGGTTAAAGTAGTTCAGGAAATTTACTTAAAATAAGCAACTGAGATCCAGAAATCCGTTAAGAGTTTCATTCATAAAACAGTCAGGGAAATATGTAAACTTCTACTTTCAAAATCCATCTAAAATATAAAAATGGAAAAAAGATATTAAGGAGCAATACACACAGTAAGTTTTGTGTTTAACATGAAAATGTATAGGAGTCTTGGGAAATTCAAAATAAAGCTGGATTTTGGGGATTTTGCTGGATTTTTTTTTTTTTGTGAAAAAACTTAAGCATAATTTTTCAGGTCCACTGGAAAAAATTATTCTTTCCCCTAGTTTTAAGTTGAACAACCTACCTGAAAGTCCATTACACATGTCACTTTTGTTGCTTTCAAAAGCACTTTTCTACCATGAAAGCATATTTTGCTGTTCCTTTTTCTGCTTCATCTTCCTTTATCTTTCTGAATGGCTCCACTAAATTCCACTTTGTCTGCTATCTCCCTAAGCAATCTCCTCCAGTTATCAAAGTCTTCCATCTGGTGATCTCTTACTTAGTTTTATCCTCCTAAAATAAAAATTAGAAGACCCTGCCTTGCTTTGGCAAATCTACCATTCAAGGCTGCTCCACTTGAATAGATGATGATCAAAGATTAGTAATCCTCACTGTGCAGCATTTCCACTGAATTAGAGGTATTATCACCTCCTCTGGAATTATCCCTTTATGGTAACAAAAGTTAATACTGGAGGTGATTAAATTATACATTCAAAATATTTCTGAAGTCTTTCTCACATTTACAAAGTTAAATTCTAAATGAAATGAAAAGGGCAATCTTTACATTTATAATATCCATAAATTTTAATGTAAATTTATTTCCAGAGCCCTTCTATACAAGAATTAACACACATCACATATTTTTCTCCATGTTTTTTTATTTCCACTCTAAACAAATTTGCTATTTAATACAGGCTTTAGAAATGCAGAATTTTTGAATTCTTAACAATAGGGAAAGAAATTTTATATAATATAGAAGCACTTTGCTATAATTTAGTTTTGCTTTTTTTCTTTAATCTTTTTATTCTGCATACAGGATTTAATACTTTTGATGCAGTATATTCAGAAACTATGCTTTGATGGTTAAGTGTTTCTTTCCATATCTAGTACAGATGACAGCAAATCACTGAAGATCCTTTATGGCATTGTTCCCAAAGGAAAACAAAATGACACTTCCAATAGACTATTCTATCTCCACAGTAATAGATTAGAAAAATAAAAAATTACAATTTCAGTACTTGAAAGATGTTTTCTTCCTTTAATCTGTTCCTTGCTTATTCGTTTTGTAGATGATATTGATATTGCGGTATTTTTTTTCTTCAGATAGTTTCTGGCATCAATATTGGCTTCTCAGTGTCTCTCTGAGTTGGTAATCCATTGCTTCAGATGTCACTCTTGCTTTCCACAAGAGGAGTTGGGGCTCTCTATATACCTCACTGCAATTTTCTTTGCCCCTCAGCAGTATTGGCCAGTTTGTGGATCAGCTGAAGTGTATGTGCACTATGGGAGAAGCAAGTGAAGAAAATGCACTTGAAGGTAGTCCCATATATCATAGCAATATTTTATTAGTCTAAATACAGTATTAGTTAAATTAACTTACTTGGCCAGGAAAAGGGAAATACATTCTTTACACTGGCATAGCAAGAGGTAATCAAGAATTCAGTCCATGAACACCTGGTGGAAATAAAATTGATCTTTAAACTTGAAAATATTGTTCCTACTCTTCCTCAAAATTGCAGAGCAAAAGATATTTGAGTGGCTCAGTAGGGCTAATACTTGTGCACAAGTAACTTCAAATGGGTTTGCCTTTAATTTGTTGACTTCAGATCAGAAAAAATCATCAGAGATCTGTAATGAATGCCCAGGAAATCTGTGCTAGGTTTTTGCAGACTAACTATACAGCATTTAGCAGTCATTTTCCTTTTTTAAAGCAATGTGCATGACAGAGTGGTGTAATGGAGATCTTAAGCCAGCTTTTGCTCATGGGGATTACTTTCACCCCATCCCTTTGCAAATATCTTGCACTCACCACCATCTTTATTTCTTATGGATCTTTCCATTGCCACTATTGATGATAAGCCTTGCTGGGCACACAGGATTCACTACAGTAGAATTCCCAGAGAAAACTGTTTCAGCACTCAGATCTGAATGTGTGTGCTTTTTGATCAGACCAAAATGGCTGATCAAGAATTGGTCTAAACTGTATCAAACGACTCCCAGCATGTTCTTGTTAAGCATCTTTCATGCGAAAAAGAAAAAAATAATAAATATTCTCTGATATATTTTTATTTCCTGAGAACAACAAGCTTTAGTCTTTTATTTATCCTAATTAAGCAGAGTTACACTGACAGCCAGCAGAAGCATCTTTGTGAGCCACCTGAGATCACAGTCAGGACTTCACTACTGGAAATCATGGACATTTCCTTAGGTCAGTGGAGTATCTTTGAGCAGCTTAGTGATGCTGGAATTGTAGATGTATTCAGGTGACTCCAGAGAGCTGTATGCTCTCACATATTAACTAATTAACTATAAAAATTACTATTCACTTTTATTTAAATAAAAACCTTTTCAGATTGCCAGGAGAAGACATCCATCAAGTTATGCAATTAGAAATATTTCTTTGGCCTTCTTGCCACTAGACTTCGAAAGATTTTCTAGAAAAAAATTTAGGGTTTCTATAACATTTTACCTTCAAAACAAAGTATAATTTTGAATACAAAATTCTTTAGTAAATCTCTCAGGTTTAAAATTAACATAATAATGAGTCAAATAAACAATCTTTCACACTTCACTTTCTGCCATGTTGCAATCTACTACTTCCTAAAACTGTGATCCCTGGCTCATCATTGAAGAGGATACCACCCTGTTATGGAAATGTTTTAGTGGTGGACTTGGCAGTGGTAAATTAATGGTTGGACTTGATGGTCTCAGAGATCTTTTCCAACCTAAGCGGTTCTTTATAATATCTCCATCTAGGTTATTAAGGTAGGCAGACACCCCTCCCCCTCCTATTTTTGTATCTCTAATGACTATAAATGAAGCTGAGAAAATTATGTTGGACTAAGAATCTCGACTTTTAGACAGCTAATAGAAAACATAATAAAAATTCTTACATTTTAATCGAGTTGTTTAGGCTACCTCGACTGGAAATATGTAGTCACCATCTGAGTCCTCAGAAGCAAATTTTATCCACCTATCTCAGATGTGTTTTTTAGGATGAGATGAATAATCTTCCTTAGTTATTCACTATGTTTCATTCAAAAAATGGTAATGTTTTAATTTATACCAAATACCTAACTTTCAGATTGCTAAAATTATATGAAATGTGTCCTACCAAAGCATTTCTGCCTTGCTTAAAAGGATGAGGAATCAAACTTCAGACATTGACACTCATAGTACTTTATTTTAGGTTTATTTTAAGTCTTGCAATGTGCTTTTAGTGGTTTTTAGCTTAAATTTCATACCTTGGTGTAGATTAGATCACAATTGCACTTGACAATAACTAGTGAAATATGGGGGAAAGCATGCTCTCAAGTGGCTTGGCTATTTGGAGACTACGATTAATTTGGTTTACAAATGAAAACACTTTACAGCTGAGGAAGTCATCCTTGCTGGTGTTAGTGCTTAAAGAAAGCAATGGAATTTGTCCATTGAATTGATTACAGAAAATAAATTTTGTTCTAGAAAGTATGCCAGGACCCAAACATGGAAATATAAAGAGATATGCACCATATTAATGAAAGCATGGTCAATAAAACCACCTGTTATAAGTGCTATTCTAAGCCTAGTTATGGTGCACAAAACTGTAAATATTATAAGTTAAAGTACTACCCTTGATGTTTTCTGACATACAATATTTCCAGCAAACAGCAGAAGTTTGGACATAGATATCCTGTATTTCAAGTCTTTACAAAAATGACAAAGTTGATGTTCATGCTAGGATTTATTCTGAGTAAAAGATATAATGCTGTACAATTTTGCATAAAAAACTATGTACCTGCAAAACACAAAAGCACACCAACCTGATTGATTTCTACATATTTTTGCCTAATACATACACAGTAAATGCGTTTTAAAGAAAATTACTGACTCTTGAGGGATGGAGGTATCTAGATAATGTCAGATTCTGCACCTGGGATGGAGCAATGCCAGGCCCAAGTATAAACTGGGGGAGGAGGGGCTGGAGAGCAGCCCTGCAGAGAGGGATCTGGGGGTGCTGGCTGAGAGCAGGATCAATGTGAGCCAGCTGTGTGTGCCCGGGCAGCCAAGGGGCAAACTCCATCCTGGGAGTTGCTGATCACACAGCATCAGCACCAGCTGGGCAAAAGGGCTGATTGCCCCACTCTATTTCGCACTGGAGCAGCCTCACTGGGAGTGCTGTGTGCAGGTCTGGGCTCCATGGTTTAAGAAGAATGTGAAGGTGTGTGAATGCATCCAGAGGAGGGCAATGAAGCTGGGAAAAGGGCTCGAGGGACTGTCCTGTGAGGGCTTATCAGATGTGGAGGAAAGGAGGCTGAGGTGACCTCACTGCTCTGTATGGCTTCCTGAGGAAGGGAAGGGGAGAGGGAGGGGCTGCTCTCTCTCCCTGACATCCAGTGAGAGGATTCATGGAAATGGTTCAAAGCTGCACGAGGAGAGGTTCACACTGGACATTGGGAAGAATTTCTTTGACCAGAGGGTGGTCCAACACTGGAACAGGCTTCCTCAAGAGGTGATTGATGCCCCAAGCCTGTCAGTGCCTGAGAGGCATTTGTACAATGCCCTTAATAGCACACTTCAACTTTTGGTCAGCCCCAAAGGGGTCAAACAGCTGGACCAGATGATTGTTATAGATCCCATACAACAGAAATATTCTATTCTAGATACAATTACAAATTAGCATAGTGATATTAACAGAACATCACAAAATTCAAGAAAAAAAAATTTCCCATTTGAGGAGTACAAAATAATCATTACTGTATTCGTTATAATAAATACACCAAACATGTTATACTTATATATATGCTTGAATGGATTTCTTAAAGTTCTATGTCAGCCATTTTCATGAGATCAGTGCAGAAATATTTTGCAAAATGCAGTGGTTGCTCGGGTTCACAACATCAGATTAAATGTAACAATTTCATCTGACCTTACAAATGTCAAATATTAATTCTGTGAATAGCTTTATTTTGATAGTAGTAGATGGTAGTCATTATACATTCTGTACAATCTTGAAAGTCTGTCTTTAAAAGTATACAAGATACTCTTAAATCAATAAGCTTTTTCATTTATTCCCCAATCTGAAAAGCTAAAACAAAAGCTTAAACACCCCAACAATTAAAGAGCAATATATTAATTTAAAATGTCTTTTTTCTTCTCACATTTGAAGAGTTCCAAAAGGCTAGTTTTGATATCCATCTCTGGAGAGCAGTTATATTTTGTCACACAATAAATAATGTATGTACGAAAGAGCTTAGCTTCATGTGTTATTAAGTATGTTAGACTATTGTGTTTAAGTTCTTATACCACTTCTAGTTCATCTGAAAAACTTCAAGATTTTGAGGTAGTGAGGTGACTTAACTCTTTTAATTTAGCAATGGCCCAAGTGCCTCACTCAATCTTGTACTATTCTGAATTATGTTGAAGGTACTAGCTGCTGTCATAGCAGCAACAGAGTATAATATTTTTTGTTGGTTCTCTTTGAGATCATAAGCAAGCAAATAGCATATCTAATTAAGAAGACTTTTGTATACTTGAAATGCTCTCAATTTATCAAGTTAATCAAAATCTGGTATGAGTCTCTTGTTCTGCATAAGAACCATTCTGCTGCCTCTGATATATATTTTTCCTGTATTCAGCCCTGGTACTTCAGTGTTTTTCTTGGTTAATGAAACTCTTTCCTAGTCTGAGAATATATAAAGCATCTATGTTAATATCTTATGAAAACTGAACTACAAATCCTCTTGGGAAATATTTGGCTATTGACTCAGTGGATGTCAGAAAAAAAATAGTAGTAAAACATTAACCTGCATGTTCAAAACAGGTGTGTGTTTAAGTTGGTTGGTTTTTTGTCAGACCACTTCTAGAAGTGGTTCACAAAATTTACAAACTCACTTTTCAAAAATAGGTTTCTACAATCTTTTCAGTAAGGCTATTTATTCAAGTCACGTAAATTTTTAGTCTGCTAACCTCTGTGCATATCTGAAATAAACTGTGATTATAGATAAAACCCAATATTTTTTCTCTAAGGTGTTTCAGCTTTAAAAATACATACATAGATAAAAAACTTAGGCCCTCACAGACTGACACAGAAAAATTATTTCTAATCTGAAAGTAGCATGAATATAGACAGAAAAAAAAATATCTGTGCTCCTTCTTGTTTCATGAGGAAACATCTACAAGGATAATAATAATTCAGATGTAATACATATTTGACATAGTTGATATGTACTGAAGCTGTTAGTTTTATTTCACATGTTCTGAAGGTTTAAATCACTGCTTAATTAGACTAGATAGAGTAGGTGGTGATTCTATTAAAACCTCTATGATAATAACTTTGTAGTTGCTGGTTAAGTATATACTGCTTTAATGCAACATATACTGCTTTAATACATATTGTCCCATTAAGCTTTGATGAGATAACCCAAAGCAATCTGGCTGGGGCAGCTCAGACCTGGCAAAAGGCTAATTCACTCTGTTGAGGATGACAGACAGCAGACAGCCTCAGAGAAAGAAATAGGGAAGCAATGTAAGATCAGCAGCCTAAGGTTTTTCAGGAACCATGGCAAAGGAGTAGCTTTATCGTGAGATGTTTGTGCTGAGGTTTTACCAAGTGAAAAGGCACACAGATGTCTAAGGGTTGTTGGAGACTGGAGTCACTAATGATAGTTGATATGAGATGCTAAAGAAACTTGGTCTTCTTAGTCTACCTAAGGGAAAATTAAGGGATAGATATATGGATAAAAAATTAATATTTAAAGATTAACTTAATGAGAAAGGTTTAGAAAAACTCAGTGCCTTGAAGCTGAAAACATACACACGCAGACTAGAGATGAGGTATATTTTTAATTGTGAGAAGAAGTTGTTAATTTTACAATTTTATTGTAGATTACATCAGTGACTGAAAAGCAGCTATGGGTGAAAACTTGTTCTTTCTACCTGTACCTAGAAGCTGTAAGGTAGGTGGCTAATTCAGCAGAGAGACAGAGAACAGTATGACATAGACATACATCTCTACGTAGGTAGAGACTGAGCTGGATGCCATATAGGCTAACTACTAGGAAGGTCTACTCTTAATTTTGGTATAAGGTCACATTAAGGTAGATATAGAGCTTCAGGTGGAAAACTGGCTAGTATTTAATAACTTGAGAAAATAATAGCATGCATATCCAACTCCCCATGTACACCTGTTCTTGGGGAAATGCTGTAATGAAAAGGCAGATGTCATCAATGACCACCTAGAATAAGTGGATGAAGTTCCTTGAGTTGTGCTATTTAGTAGATAAGCCCACATTAACATGCATCCCTCTGGCCACTAAAATCTGTTACTTTGAGGGAAAGCAAATGAAAAATAAGAGTGACTGAGTAATGAGGAATGAATTGAATGTTATTATTTTAATAGCTACCTCTGCTATTCGTTGTTGTATTTAAAACTATTTCCACAAGCAGAATGATCCCTGTGCCTTGCCTGAGCTGGTTGTTTGTTTCAGTCTTGCCATATTTTGATTTGCACTTGCATGGAAATAAGCAAGTCTGTTATTGTCACAGTTTGACAGTGTGTGACAAAATGAAATGCCATAAATTATTTATTCCTTATTCATTATTCTTAGGTCCATCATGTTTATGAACATTATAAATTTTAATTCATTTATTCATTTAAATGTGTCCCTCAGGAATGTTTTTAGGAATGAAAGAATGAAGATTATGTAAAGCTGAAGTAGCTCTCTCTGGAGAAGTTGGGCAAATGGTCAGAGGGTATTCTAATAAAATTTAGCATTAAGTATAATTTTTCACAGAACTTATTGAGGTTTGTAAATATAATTCATACTTCTATTTTCCGTATTATTCCATCTTTGATGCAATAAATAAATCAATCATTATTTACCCTTTTTGGAAAAGTGATTGATATACTTATTTTAAAATAGTTTAAACAAGGTTTGTGTGTCTTATTTTAATGATGCTAGATAGCAAATGCCATATATGCTCTTGAACAGAATAAATGATTATTTGAGAATCATGACACTGTGTTGTAATCTAGTTGCTGGAAAGCATTTTGGAGGTAAGCATTATTTACATAGATTTTCATTTGCTTGTGGGTGTTCTGAGATCTAAGCAGACTTAAGGAAAACTGGTTTGAGCACAAGTTGCTGTTTGTGTTGGTTTGAGAATTCTTTCCTTTCCCTGTCACTATAGTCCCACACTGTAGAAAACCTGAAAATTCAGAGTTGCTGGACAACATTTGACTGTGCTTTGTGTCAGTCTCTTTATTTTCTTTAGCTCTGCCTCCCACCTGCCATGAATATGCAACTATGTCATGGGAAGTGAACAATTTGAGAAGAGTTTAACATCCACCCACCACTGGACATATTTTGACCACTTTGGTGACTTAGTTTCTTATAAAGAAATTAATTTCTGAAGGTAAAAAGATCCTAAGTTGTGTTTTGGGAAGAATTAACTGCTTCTAATCTTTCCCATGACATTTTTCTTTCTTAATGGTCTGGTATGAAGAATAGTACTTTTTTTGAATCAGGACTTAAGGTGACTTACAGCAGCTTTGCGATATTAATGACTTATTGTTATGCCTGATTTATTAGCAGAGAATACATAGCTAGTCAGTGGACCACAGGGAAAAAACCCCAATATTTACTCCACCAGCATGGGGCTTTCAGCTGAGAGAACAAAGGAGAATTGTGCTGCTTTTTTAATGGGCAAATAATTAATGAATACTTAGTTTTCAAGAAGCACAAGAGTTAGCTTTTCCTAATATGTCTCTGTGCTGGGTCTGGTTGTGATGCAGTTGATTTTATTCATAGCAACCTATACAGTTTTGTGTTTTGGTTTTGTGGCTGAAACAGTTTTTAACAAATTAATACTTTGCCTGTTGCTCAATAGCTCTTGCACAGGTTCAAGTCTTTCCCTTTCTCCCATTCTACCCATCCTCACCTTCCAAAGAGGCTGAAGGTGGTGAAAAAGTTGGGAAGCAGCACTGCTGGGACTGCTGAATCAGCCAAAGGGATATTCCCACTATCTAATGTCATGGCCAGCAATAGAACTGTGTTCTGTATTCTGCCTTCAATGAGAACTGTAGAAGAAGAAGAGGAACGAGGGGGTTTCTTACTTCTAAGGTGTCTATTGCTTGAAAAACTGGGGCTCTGTCTGCTGGTGGGAGGTGATGTGTGATTTCTCTTAAAAAGGAGCATTATCTGCCCTTGGTAATGCTCATGCTCTGTTACAAAGACAGCAGGGAGTTAGCAGGGCTGAGAATTGATAGTTCTAGTCAGCATATATGAAGTCATCCTGTTTTGAGGGCTTTGTTATTCTTTTAGTCTAGATTATGGGTGCAAGCTATACTTACAGGCATAGATATAGTCTTTTTGATGCTTTGCTTCTCTCTGTCTGTCCCAATGAATATTTAAATAGACTATGAAAAAAATAAATTCAAGGTAAGTGTTTGTCTCTCCCAGTGTAATGATTCAGCTCCTGGTTTCTACAGTTAATCTGAAAAATAAGACATTAAGAAGGGATATAAATATCATCTAAGACTTCTAAAATAAGAGAAAGAAAGACAGAAGGACCTACTTCCAAAACTTAAGACCTTGAATTCTTAGTGGAATGGAGACATTTCCATTGATAACAAATAAGCTATCTTAAGTGTAAGTTCAGGCCTTTTTCTCTGAATTCTCCTTTGCTTGCTGAAGTTAGTGTGTCAATCTTTAATCATAACTGGTAGTTATCAGGCAATTTATGAGGTCTCTTAATTTCCAAATAGGTAACCTAGATGCTTAGCTCAAGACTTTATATTCTACTTCACTGAACCAGACCCTTGATTCATCCTGCCATTGAACTTCACAAATGTAATTCAAACATTTAAGTGGTGGTTTTACTGAACTCCCTACAAAATGACTAGACAGGACACTCTTGGTCTCACTTGGAGAAGGACTACATGTGAGATCTGAATCACTCGGGGTACCCATACATGGCTGCTCTTGGAAGGAATGGTGGGGTTTTGTTTCTGTGATAGAAATACCTCTGCTTGAAAGAAGTCTCTGGGGGCAGAGACAGAAGCCATTCTGTGGATGTAGTTATTTAGAAGGGGATAACCTAATATGGAGGACTCTAAAGGACAAGTGTTATAGTAAAAATGAGTGTAGGATTAGTCCTCATCTGTAGAAACTATTAAACAAGTTATTCGAAACTTGAATAGTTTATTTTCCCACTAAAGGATAGAGTTTCACCACTAACATTTCCATTACTTTAATTCACAAATGCACTTAGTGAAAAATAGTAGTTTCCTAAATGTATGAATCAGCAATTTTTCCTTCTTTTGTCTGTAGGAGCTTAAAAATCATTCTTCATTCCTCTATTTACCCAGCTTCTGCAAAAGAAAAAGTAATTATGCTTTGTAGAGAAACTATCTTCATTTTAACACTTTTCATTCTTTAAATGAAAATAAAAACAAACTTAGTTCAAATGCCAGTGTTTTCCCTTGATTTCTTTCCCAGTGTTAGAGACTGTCAAGTGTTGTAGCAATGTGTGATGCTTCCCTGCTGTTCTTTTTCTGTAGGACCAAAAGTCTTCCATAATTCATCCACTTACTCCATTTTTGAGGTTAATCTTTTTCTAATGCAATGTTAATTGATTTATCTACTTAATTTTTAAATTTATTTTTGAACATGCAGAAAATATACTTAGGAATAATCCCTGAAACTGGATCATATAGAAATATATCTTTAAGTCTTACATCTTATCGCTTTTTTTTTTTTTGGGTCCTTTTTTTTAAGGATTGCTTTACATTACCTCTGAATAATGCTTAACTTTCAGAAATGAAATTCACTTGCAGCACATCCAGTGAGCAATTTTTTCCTTCTCTCACCTTTCAGACCCTTATGACCAGTCTCAGACACAACACCGGAGGATCTTTTGCACCACTAAATTCTCACATTTGGCTTCTTAATCTGTCTCATCTTGCACTAATAGGAACTGATGGAGGCTGGTTTGGTACATGAAAGCAAGCTGGCAATTAATGTGCAGATGGTGAAGCAAAGTGGTGTCACTTGGAGCTTGACCCTGAAAATCAGTACTTTTGCCCCCATGGGAGTAAGGTGTGGTTGGCAGCTTGACTCAGATGCAGAGATGGTGCACAGGCCTTGCCCGTGTGCAGGGCAGAAATTGCCCTCTCGTTCATCAGACTTCCAGGGACTGTGGATTAGTGAGGTGGGGAAAAAGGACATTTCACTCTCATATTTACATGGAAATAAGGGTAACTGATGGAAGTCTAGGAGAGGTCTTCACTGAAGCAGAACTGAAGCAAAGACTATGGCAAATGATGGCTTTGCCATATTTGAATATAACCCTGAGTATTATTTATACTCAATTTAACCCCAGATTCAAACACACCATTCAGAGTGAATAAAGACCATTTATGCCACTACATTTTTTTCAGAAATGGTGCCTGACAGGTTTTCTAGCGTTTGTATTTCATTATAAAGTCATTTTTAATACATTTATCTAATGACTGAAGACAGAGTGCAATAATTTTTATCCTTGCTGCTCCATTGGTATGTTTGTTGTTTTCCTCCCAAGAAAAATAATTTTAGAAAACTTATTCTAAATATTCTTGAAGTGTTTCTTGTTTCAAATTGTCAAAATGCAATTTCCATAATAATACTTGTATTATATGTGGAAATCCAGTCTGATGTCATCCTGTGAGACAGACAGGTTCATTTGCTGCAGTGTTTGTTTCAATTCCATTATCTGCAGAACCCCAGGCAAATAGTTTACAGTGTGGATAGTATCCCAGAGCCAAGCAAGGGCTGTCATGTCTGGTGATGTTTGACAGTTTGCAGAGATTGCTCAGCAGGCAGGATCTTCCTATAACTAATAAGGCCAGTGTGTTCTCAGATTATCAAGTTCACACTTTATAATGATTTTTTTCTCAGTTTTGCTATTCCACAATGGCAGACTAGAAAGTTGTTTGATGAGCACCAGTAAAACATATGCAGCACAGCCATTTCTGACACATGCAATTTTAATACATGCTGGCTACTCAGACTGATAGAATCCAAAAAAGGCATCTATTTGGGGACTTCATACTTTGGCTTTCAGTCAAGTGTGAAATGGAAGTTCTTCTATATGATGAAATATTGCTGTCTTGCACTGACATGGAGAGCCAAAGTGTCCTTGGTAGTCGATTCACCAGCTTTGTTAGCAATCCTCTGCACTGAATTTCTGTGGAAACACATACCAGAAATGCATTGCTAACTCAGCGTGGCATTTTGCTTTCTGCTGCTAGGCCACAACTAATATTCTGAACCTGCCAAACCAGTGGTAAACAGCTTTTCCATTACTTCCTCCCTACTTATCAGTGACTTAGAAATAGCCTTTCATTTTCACTGTGTCAATCCTGGTAATCCCAGTGGTCCAAATGACCAATTAGTGACACGGTAGCAATGGCGCTTCAGCTGTTTTGGTTTAGAGCTGAGCTTAGCTTATATCTAGGCTTGTTAACAGCCTCATAATTAGATTTCTTTCTAAACTTATACTGGGTTCTATAAAAGATCCCAGAAGCTTAAGACCAAGCAATCATTCTGCTAGAATTGCAGCCATGTCCTGAATCCTGCTTGGCTTTTAACTGCCATATGTTTTTCTGTGCTGCTTCCTTATCTTTGCTTTCATTCATGGAGTTCTGGAGACTGAGGGCTGTGCTTTAGCTCACATCATGCATTGGTTTCCACTATTTTGATGCACTCCACCTTCCTACGCAGTAAAAATTAAAATATGTCAGCATTTCCATTCCTTATGGGATGCCAGGGAAACAGGCTGAGTGCAGCAGCGTGTGATGAAAGGAGAAAAGGACAGTGTTGTTGAGTTGAAGTGGTTTTCTCCCTTCCTTGTCTCATCAGCAGTTCTTCATCATACATGTTATGTGCAGCTTCCTGCAGTCAGTGTGTCCAGAGCCAGCTCTGCAGCAATAACCAGTAAATGGCCACCGTGTAGTTAGGGAGATGTTTCCCCAAGGAACTGCTGCAATAGGAGGCAAGAACTCTGCCATAGGTGACAGCAGCTCGTGTCACAACATTCAGAAGGAGATGTGCTCTTGACACACGAGAGTGGTGGAGTGCTGAGGCGTGACACTGCGTAGCCTGTGCAAGGACTAATCAGCCTCCAGCTTGACCTGTTTCACCCGTGCTAAGAGCACATTATGTAACAGTTGCTGCTGCAGCCTCAGGACTAAAGCAGCTTCCATCGTGCTCTTTCTTCCAGCTCGTGAGGGCTAATGGACTGGATCTGTTGCTCTCCTGCAAAAAGGTGATTTTCGTTTCTGTGCATGCACCTCATGTTCCATAGAAATCCAGACATAAACGTGCATAAGAGCCTCTGTCTACAAAATTTTTCCTTTGGGAACGTGAGGCCATATATTTATTAAATTCTAAGTAATCTTTAAATTATCCCCATTCACTAGACAAAGTAAAGCAAGGAAGGCAGCAATAAAATGTAAATAACATGTATTTTGAAATACATACAGTCGTACCTAGCTATGAAGGAAAACAAATCACAATGTACTTTGTGTCTGAAGCACAATAATAAACCCAAGCAAATAGTTTCCAAGCAGTTCTGCAAGACAAACAGAGATGGAAGATTTGGGGACCTTTAAGTAACTGCAATTTTTTTCTGATTTTATTTAAGTGTTCCCCTCAAAAATGTTTTAATTGAACAAAGGCTGATCTTAAACTTTTGAAATAAGATAAAGCAAACCCTCTAAAATTTTCTATTTTTCCAACTGTTATTATATAGCATGAAACTTCTCTTAATTTTCCTTGTAAGATTTAATATTTAGCTGCCAGGAAAAAAAAAATAATTCTGTACAATTCTTGCTAAATAAAGCAGTTTTATTTTTCTGTGATTAAGGCTCCTGAAGGCAACTCCCTGTCCTGCAGAACTAAAGCTGATGAGCAATTTCTAATCCATGCAGAGCCAGCCTTCATTTCCTTGACATCAAACATGGCTCCTTCCTTCTTCTTGAAGCTTTTCCATTTAGGCCATTCATAATTCTTGTTCTCACCACTCATAAAAACAGGTAGGGACAAATCAAGTGCTAAAATCCCTCATTCCCCAGCTTATTTTGAAATCCTGAGCAGGATTTCAGGTTAGAAAAAATAACAGAACTGATAAGCGTAAATACAGAAACAAACACTGGGGTGACATAGAAGGCAAATTTCTGGTCTCCATTGTTTCAAGTCTACTCCATTTATTGTTAAACTATCTCTGCTATTAAAGAAGAAAACAGTGTCTCTTCCTTCAAACTCTGGCTATGGGAAATTGTCCCCTATGCCTCCTTTCTTCCACAAGGATCTTCATCATATGATTTTCTGGTCGCATTCCATCTTTGTCAGAAAAATTTCTTCCTTCTCTCCTGCCTAATTTTAAACCTGTAACACAGTCTGTAATGTGGGCACCAGAAAGGGACAATTAAGTAGATCAGATTAATCCAGAAATCCTAGACTGGCAAGATTTTTTATTCAACATTCTTACAGATATTTGCATTTTGAAGGCTTTTGTTACACAACTGATATTCTGAACTGAGAGATCATATTTAGTTTCTTGTAACTGGTTTTATTGACTGTGCTTAGGGTGGTGAATTTCCAGCATTGAGTTCCTGGTTCTCAGCATGACTGATTCACAACCTTGGTTCCTGGATGTTTACTTTATTGCGCTTGGGAAATAGTCTCCTGTTGACCAAATAATTAGTCTGCTCTTTACTTCCTGTTTGTTTAGCTCTTCATTCACCTTTGCATGTAAGTTTTATGAAGATATATTTGGTAGACTTTTTTCCCTAATTTTTATTTCTCACTGGATCTTTGATATTAAGTTAAAAGGCTCACACAGAAATCTGCATGTATATCAGGATAAGAGGCCAATCTCTTTTGTATTTTGTATAATACATACTTCCCCTTGTCACGAGACAAAAGGAGACATACTAGAAGAGAATACTTAACAGTACATTTTTACAATTGTTTTGAAAACATTTAAGATTGCATATTTTCAAGATAAAAATCAAGTTTTAGAATAATAATGATTTTGGGGATGAGTATGCATATATGTGTGCATGCATTTCCTATATAGGGACATAGTGATTATTAAAGAGCTTTTTTAAATGCTGGATCACACCAATAGAATTTATATTTATGAGTTTTTATTAGAGATTGGAGGACCTACATTTACCACACTTATAAGACTTACAGTCTTATAAACTGAAATCTGACTTTTGGAAATATTTCACAATATCATTTGATACCATCTAACTTCTTTCATCTTAGCATGCAAGAAAAGCTCTTAGGTGCACTTGAAAATTATTTTGAAAATGCAGTTAATAAGGTAGCCTGTCCTGACCAGTGATTTTTAAGTGTTGTACAACATCACTCAGATATTGTACGTCAATTCATGACAGAATATGAACATATAATACAATAGTGGATCAGATGTGATGCTAAAAAATTAAGTATTTTAAAAGGAATAATTTTACATAAGTATCCATTATTAGTGGATTTTAAGAAAATATCACACAGTGCTGCTGTGGTACCTGAACTAAATAATGTGTTGTTAGTAGAATTAATAAAAACAATTCAAGGCTGTGCTAGAAACACTGTGACTGGATTGTAAGCAGTTTATTGCTATTGTATTTGTATAAAATATCATATGTGCCTGTGAACAAATTATAAAATATTTTTATGGACAATTTGACAAACATAACATAGATTGCAAACAGTACCAGAGGAGCTATTGTAATTATATTAATGATTTTTTACATCTTATATCAGTTTCTCAAAATGCAATACTAAGAAAGCTAACTTCCAACTTGAAAGCACTGGGGAGACTTCCACCATTCTGGCTCTGGGCTGGGGAACTTTTGTAAGAGTGTTGTTCATCTGCAAAATGAGTTGTTCCCAAGCTATTCCTCTTCATCTGCTGGTGTAAGTGTTACAGTGAAGAAGGAAATGCATGCTTTGCTCAATAAAATTCTGTTTCTTTTACTTGTTTTATCTACTTTCAGTTCTGAAACAAGCAACAAGCATGGGAAGGTTCAAGTTAGAAAACACAGACTTAAGATCTTAAAATATGAGTGTTGAAGACAATATCACAAGGCAATTGGCCTGCCTTGAGTGGACTTCCAGTGTTCAGTTGTCAGGCATACCTTCAGACTGGTTGTTATTCATTCATACATGATATCTTAATTTGTGTCAGCTGTTCTGTGATGTTAAAAGAAATTTTCACATAAATGGAGCAAACTGAGGACGTGAAATCTGGGATTTTAGATAATCACCACAATTAAAATAGAAAGGTTTTCTCTACAATTAGACCAAGCCTGCCCAGTAGACACCATGGGAATGGGGAATTCTCTGAGCTAACTTAAATTTAAAGTACTATCACCATGATAGTATGAATTTCTACACAGAATAATTTTCCTTCTCCTTGATTGAGCAAATTAGCTTGGGTGTGCTCAGTACATGAGTTCAATAGTTTAAAGCTTGTCCCTTTCCCCCATTATTGAACTATTTTCTTGAATACAGCTACATTTCAATTAGAGAGGCAAAATCATACTTTGGTTATGAAAAATTCTTCAGGAGCCTGAATGTTTTACAATTTCTGTGCCATGTAAACCTGACTTCCATTTAAAATAATGTTGATCAGGCACCATGGTAGCTCTATAAATTTGGATACAGCTATTGACCAAAGAACTGGAAACAAATCATCCATCTCAAACAGGATTTATGTAGGATCTTATACTGGTTAGTTACTTCTCCATAAGTAATTTTTCACTGCAATGTTTCTGTATAGAAAACATAACCAGTGAAGCAGTGAAAATCATCAGGAAAGGTTTTAATTTATAGCTTCCCTACTGTTACTGAGGTTGAGAAACTTCTATTATCACAAGGAAAGATGGCTTTTAAAATGCTTTAAAGTCCTTTAGATTGTTTGGGTTGCTATGAAATTTTAGACACAGGGTGAAGCAGATATTTCAGTGTAGATAGTAGATATTTCATGGTAGATATTTCAGGGATTATCAGAAAAAAAAAAAAAAGCTGTGAACCCTCATTTCTCAACAAGCGCACACATTTCCACCTGTCATCAAATCTCTTTTAGCTCATTCACCCCAATTTCTGTTGTGCAAGTCAACCTTTTCTGGGATTGTTACTTCCCTCTGACTAATCTTAGTCACTCAGAATTTATCCCAGATGATCACCTCAGTTTCTTTGCAAAAACAGTGTTGGAAACATTGGGAAGGGAAGAGTCCTGTTCCATAAATCACCATTGCTGAAAACACATCCTTGAAAACAAGGACTTGTTTGCAAGTTGTGTGGTGCTGAACAGAAAAAATGCTTGATTAATATGGTCTAAGTCAGACCAGAATTAAAATCAAGTAACTCCACATAATTAATCAGCAATCAGAGAACTATGCTTCCAGGATCAACATCAGCAATACAACTGAGAAAAATGCACTAATGGACACCTTAAAAATGTTATCAAAGACCTAAAATTTTCTAAACACTCTTCTATCACTATTCCCAATCTAACCTCACCAACACCTTATACATGTTGCATCCCAGATGTATTGATATTATAATATTTTTTTTGTGACAGGTGGATTTAAGTGTGCTTAACATGTTTGCAAACTAGAGTCCAAGTGCCTTAGATACAGGAGTCAGAAAAAGAAGAATCTGCTGAAATTTGGAGCTGAATCCAGAAATATTCATGAACTTGATGTCAGAGGCAGGGACAGAACATATCACCACGTGATTAACAGCAACTTAAAAATGATTTATTTCCCCGATAATATTGCCTGTTTCACCCACTATCTGCTGTACTTTTTTTTTCTAATTATCAACATGGAAATCCTGCAGAAAAAGAAAAAGGTTTCCTTCAGTTTTGTGCAACGTTTCTTTCACTTTCAAATTCACATTATGACAAGCACAAAGGTAAAAAAGGTAAGCATATTAAGAAAGAAAAAGATCTGTGTGCAGCACTTAAAGGAGGAAAACCACATTAATGGTTCTCAAGGTAACATCAGAGACAGCCAAATAAAAGTCCTTCCTGGAGACCAAGCTACTGGATTTCCATACTCATGCAAGTGAGAAATACTTTTGAATGCTTGTATTCAGAACTACATTTTGAATAGAGTTCACAGATGTATCTATGAAACAAAGACAGGGAGAACATTCAGAAATGGAATTCAAGATTTCACACTCTGGTTTACAAGGCTTATGAGTTAATCCATTCCTTGGTACTCTACACATTCCAGCTAGCTCTCACCAGGAAAAGTTTGCTGTAGATACTAGACCTAAGCAGATACTAGACCTAGTATTTTAAGTCATGTCATGTTGCTTGGCTTCAGGATCCAGTTTGGTCCTCCTTCTTTATTAGTAGAAGAGGTGTATTCCATATTTTTATGGGATTTTAAGATATTTTAAAAAGGGATTATGTTGGAAACAGGATCATAATTTTACAAGTACTTTTTTTACAAGACTTTGCAAGTAACTTCTAAGCTTCCAAGATCTATACTTTTTGAATGTGTCAGAAAGTGCAGGTAAAGCCTGGCTTTTAATGGGATGTATAGACCAAACACTGAAGAGAGCTATGCAGACCTAGTTTGAAAAAAGATGACACCTTGCTTAAATCACAGAGATCTGAGATTCCATGCTAATGTCAGGAAACATGACCTCTATCCCATGTTTTACTGCAAGGGGGTGATATTCCTAAGGTTTTTGAAGTGGGATGGATGGTTCAGGATTCAGGCAGAGCTACTATCCCAAAATTTTAATGATCCATAACAAAACTCTCTTTAGGAATATTATATACCCTTTCAAAAATCATCCCAATCCTACAGTGTGTGGTATTTTTAAATACCAGTGTGGCCTTAGTGTCCTGTGTCCATTCATTACTGCTTAGTAGACTGCCACATGCAAGGTAAGTAAATTAGGCATTTTTTTCCTCAGACATTGACTGAGGTGGTTAGCAAGTTTGTACAAATCATGACTTTATAGCATAGGTTTATTAGCTTCTTAAACTCCTCACAGCTTCTACTTCAGTAATTATTTAATACAAACATAAAAAGTTCAGTAAATTACTGTTCAGACATGGCTATAATCACCACTGTCAATCATTAAACAAACTGCATAAACCAGCTGAATATCCTGATAGCTATTGATGTAATATCAATAATCACTTGATAGCTGATTGGCTGAATCTGTCATGACAAAAAAAATTCTGACATTTCTTATGTTACCTGTGAGTCACCAAAAAGTAGAGTAAGATGATGCTGTACTTAGGGCACTGTGACCATGTGAGTGACAAATGCTCCATTCAGCACACACGTGCAGGGCCTGACATTTTCCCAGCACCAGTAATTATCTATCATTTTTCTTTTATTCTATAACAGCTCCTTAAATATGTCAGGACTAGACATGCTTACCCTGAGCGAACATTTCTCTGAACTGATGGATGTAAAACATGTACAGCACACTGACACTCAAAACTTTGCAGATTTCCTAAAGCAACAAAGCTGTTAAAGGTAGGGCAAAGTTGATTAAGTGAGGAAGCATTAAACTTTTAATGATGCCTCATTGATACCCCGCATAATTGTTGCTATATTCAGTGGCTGTCTCTGTAAGTGCTCCTTCATTATTAACAGGCCAAGGCACTTTGTGAATGCCATCAAAATCAATTACAGTTTGGCTACTTTGGGGGGGCCAATGAGGCAAAGAATTAACCTCCAACTAATTTCCAAAGTCATTTACTCTCTGATAGCTTAGCACATTTACTAGCATGGGCACTGTATGTTGCCGAGCATTTACAAAAATAGGGTTTGAAATAAGGTATGGGAAGAAAATAATCTGAAGAGTAATAGGGAAACTGTTGGGATAATTGCTAATGTGTGAACATTCCAAATAAATGCTGCAGATTGAAGATTTTAGGGCAAGAGTTTATATATGAGAATTAATCTCCTACACACCTTTTCATTCACTTTTAAAAAGTTGACACACTGTTTGTTTTAGCTGAAAACATTCATAATTATTACAAGACATGGTCATCCAGTTATCTAATTGAATCCATTACTGTTGAATATTGTAACGGGACTAATTAAAGTTACAGTATGGAAGGAGAGAGGTTGTGAATTAGAGAATTGCTTAGAAGATGCTTGCTTCCACAAAGCTTCAAAGGGCTTTCTAGGCAATCATTTAATTCATCCTAATGTGAGCATCTTAGGGAAAGGGCAAAATGATAATCCGAAAAGGCAATCTTCTTTCTCCTTCCTGAAGAAGCTGACTGTACAATCTGTGGGACATCTGTGACATTTAGACGAATGACTGTAATACTCTTAGGAAACATTTTTTTCATTAAGTTCTTCTATTAAAAACACACCTGAACTCAGGGTCCTACTTCTTCTCTGGGACAATAAAAGTATGGAACAAGTGCATAGGTTTAGAGTTTGTAGACTGACTTTACACACTGTATATGTGACCTATACTTTCAAAGAAATGCAAGTTATTTCTACTAACTCACAGGTGCATTTTCTACATTGATTCTGGCAATAACATTGGTGAAGACTGTATGTCAGCAGTAGTATCTAAACTATGAAAATAGGAATTAACCTTCTCCACAGGAAGTGAAAAAAAGAACAGGGTGGGAACAAATATCTGTGCACTAAAAAGTGCACCTACTGTTTTGTGGTCAGTGATGAGTGAATGAAAATGTGAGTTTTCATACTGTGGAAAATGTTGCCACAGCAACTAGCGTGAGACCCCTTCTCAGTAGCCACTATCTACCTCATGAAAAAAAATCTACAAAGATCCTATAGCCCGTAATCACTCCCAAAATCACTATACCAATGCTCTCTTGTGCTCCCATTATCATCTTCCTCGTGGAACCATCCTGACTGTCAAACACAAAAGGTCACGTATGTGTTTCACTGCAAATTTTTCATGAAACACAAAGAGATGGCATCTCAAGCATTTCTGGGTACAGAAGCAGATGAAGGCTAGCTGCTTCTGACTGAACACAATTTCAGCACACACAAATCCTTTATAATGCACTATGTACAAATTTCTATGCAGTCAGGTTCCCGCAAACTGGCCGTCCCTTGCAAGTCTTTAGAAGTAGAACTCTTCAGAAAGAATGACATGCCCAAATATTCCAGTGCTTCTGATGCACATATCAAAGCATAGTCTGCTAGGTAGGGTTTTGGAATATTACAATTAGAGAAAATATTATTCCATAATACTGCAAGATCTCATCTATCACCACAGATTCTTCATGGACACGAGTCACTCTGACTATGTGTGATGCCTGCATGTTTCAGAATGACAGTAACTTCCCCTTTGAACAATCTACCACCTATGTCCAACTTCATGATACAAACATCAGCAACACACTAGTGTTAGCTGCCATTCTCTCCTTTCTATGGTGACTTATGCACAACAGAGCCTCTGAACACATTCTTTTCTCCTGCTAGCATCCCCTGGCTTTTCATTCCACATACTGAAACATAAAAATTTCTCATCATCAGGTATAATCTTAATGGAAGAGTGGCATCAACTACACATTTGGAAATATACCACTTTTACAATATTAAGAGATACAAAACAAATAAAAATGCTTCTTACAAGTGGTAAATAGAAAATTAATTGGAATGTGGAAAACCCTAACTTTTTTTAATAAAGAAATATTTCATATTTGTTTTTGTTGAAAACAAATTTATTTGTGTGGTCAGCAGCCACATTATGTGGATAGCAGGTGTGTATACAAATAAATGATTAGAGACAAACTTGGTCTAATAGATTTTCCAGCCATAGTAAAAAGCTTTGATTTCAACATCATTGGAAGATTTACAGAACTGGAACCTTTTAAGGAAAATGCCCCACAATTGTTAAATAGAAAATAATTGCACCATTTACACTTGAATTATTTGTATTAGCTTCATACTGTTGTGACAGAAGTTTTGGTAGTGCTTTTACCAGGAATTAAGCATCATCCTGATGGTCTTCAGAGGGTTTGAAGAGGATGACATGCACCATATATGTTTTACAAAGTTTGTGTGGAGAAGCACATACTTCAAAATAATGAGACAGAGGTTTTAGCATCAGTTTCAACTACATGAGCAACCTTGATTTGCATTGTATTCACCTAAAGGTAAAAGTACTCCCAGCTTACATTGATGAGCATAAATTCAACACCACAAGAAACTAAATGACAGATGATGGAAAAATGCCTGTCTTTGGCTTAAAACACATGGTCCAAATTCACAGAAGCATTTGATGTGGTTAAATGTGTGGAATTTGCAGTGAGATTTCTATATTTATATCTAATAAATTATAAAATATAATTTATACAATGATATAATTTAATTTTATAATAGTGTATATATATATGCAGTATGTATATATATATGTATATCTGTGTATGTGTGTGTGTATATATATATATATATACACATATATATATTCAGTATGTATATATATATATTCAGTAGGAAAATACATGATCAGAGAAGGAGAAAGACTATGTAATTCCTTAACAAGGGCAGTCATCTCTGAAAAGACTCCCTGCTTCCGGGCCTGCTAAAGCATTCTTTACTAAACCTGTATTGAACCACATTGATAAACAAAGCATTGACAGTTCTTTCCCAGATGAGTGGCTTCATCAGTCATGCACATACTCAATTTTCAGTTTCTGTGAAGTTTGAATATTTAGCTTCATCTTTTCTAGAGTAGAATGGATGTTACCTTTTTCTCTAGAGTAGTAGATTAGATTGCTTATTTTTCCTTCCTTTTCTTTTTGTAAGTGAGAATTTAGTTTTATATACTTCAAAGACTTTCTCTAAGTGGATGACTTATGTGTTTAAATCCAGAAGAGGCTGTAGGCTAAGAATCCCAGTCTCCAATAAGTTTGAAAATCTGCTAGAAGACAACTTGTAGAAATGTGTTGCTTTATCTCTCTTCCTACTCAGCTTGCTTGTGTCTTTGAGCCCCAATTCTATGTATCCAGCTCTCTCCTTGAACAACATCTGGATCTCAGGGGTCCAACTTGAAATGGCAAATCAATTCTGCTCCTGAAGATGACTGAATAAAGTTATCTAAGGGAATAACCAGCTTTAGCACACTCAAGTGCTTTTGTGGAGCTGAGGAAAGAAAAGAGATATTTTATTGCAGTTTCTGCCGGACGTTAGTAAGTGAAACAAAATCACATGCAGCTGTGCAGAAGGCTTTGAAAAAAAATATGGTGAATTAATGTGGTTTATTTCATGAAAACCTTCCCAAGAGTACCACTGCTCCTTTTCCCTGAAGGCAGAATGGAGGCTTGTTAATTGAACTCAATCTATTTAGTTTATCTAAGAGAAGGTTAAAAGGTGACCTTATTATGCTATTTAAGTAACTGTATGGGAAAGACATTTCTGGTGGTAGATGCCTTTTTAATCTAATAGGGAAAGGTGTAATGAGATCCAGCAGCTAGTAGATGAGGCTAGACAAATTTGAACTAGAAATAAATCAGAAATTTTAATAGTGAGAGTAATTAATCAGTTGGAAAACTCAGCATGGGATGAGGTGTGTTCATATGAAGAAGTAAGATTGGATAACTTTCTTAAGAATATGGTGTGAGTCAAACAGAGATTATTAATATACAAATTTCCCACTGCAATGCCTTGCCCTGCATCATTTAAGAGGTCAGACTAGATCATCATTATGATACCTTTTATACTTAAAATACATGAATCAATAGACCAGAGAAGTTATCAGTTACATCTATTACTTCAGACCTCTTACTCCATATACTTGATATGTACATGTTCTGAAGATAGCAGCCAGGACAGAAACTCACAGAGCAGGAGGCTTTGTGAAAGTGCAGATGGAAAGGTTGTGAACATTGTCCATCCACAGGCTTTGACAATATTTTGGCAGATACTTAAAATCTCTGAATCTTCCAATTCAGGTAAAAATATTAAGGCTTACATTGTTTTAAATTTAGGCTGAAATATCTGCCAGCTGCAATCTTTCCCCCCACTGCTAAGACAAAATATACAGGAAATTATGACAACTCATATGTTGGCTAGGACAAAAGCACCAGCTACCTTATCAGTACATCTCCAGAAATGCAGAAAATATTTTACCAGCACATCTTCATTTAAGCAATATACAGGGAGGCTGAAAATATCCTGACGTCTACAGAAGACGTAGCCATTGCTGTATTAAACAGAAAAGGATATTACTGACAAGGCACATTAATATTAGGTGGTGTGATATTGCTTCTGGAAATAACCATTTCTTATTTCATTAGTCCAGAAAAACCCAGATGAATTCTTTCAGCCACTCTTCAAACCTGTTAAAAAGAACATATTTAAAGTATGTTACTCTTTTTCCATTGGCAAATACTGAGTTGTAGGATTTATATGAAAAGAAATTTAAGAGGACAGAGGATAGATGAATAAAGAGAAACCATAATACTGGAGGAGGGCAATTTCTACATTAGCAATGTATTTAACATAAGATCCTGCTGGGTATCTTGGTAAGGGTCTAACCTTAGTTATCTTTATTGTCCATACTTATTAAAGCTGTTCAGTCTGGGATACCTTCTTCCTTTTCCTTTTAGCTCAGATTAGTTTTCCCAGCTGAGCCATCCCTTAGAGTTATGTTGTTTCAAGAGCAAGAAGAGATGAGAGTGACACACACACACACAGCTCTAGCATTTCAGGTCTCTTCACCAATGATGCAGTTTTTCTCTTCATACAGCACACCTGCCTCCATGCTATTAATCCCTGCTCATTGTCTTCTTGCTGCTGGCACTTTGAGAAAGAGAACAGCACTATGTAAGATGTACAATAGGGAATGAATGTGCTGCTCAGAACAACAGAAAAAAATGTTATCACTTGTGAGTTCAAAACCACCATTTAACAGAGCTACATGTTGTGGTGTTACTAAAATGCTCAATGTGACTTTCAGCTCTCTTCCTTTCACCAGCATGAGAGCAGTTCAGTCAATTATGGCACCTGGCCATTTGGGGTTCTCATGCTGCTCAGAGCTAATCCCATCATTTGTTCATGGGGATAGGTTATTTGAGAGTTTTTCTAGGCTAAGGAGCTTACAATCAAATGTGTTATTTCATTAAAAGGGACAAAGAATTGCATGACTGTACATTGCAGTGTATCACTGAACAGCTTTACAGTGTTATATGGGCAAGAGGGATATTTTAAGTAAGGTTCTCTACTACTTCAAGAAAAATGATGACATTCTTAATGTCTGTACATTTCTAAATTGTAATTTCACTTGCTCTGTAGAAGTGTCATATCCACAAGATTATGCTTCCTGTCTGTTTACAGTCTAGGTTTTTACTCTGCTGACAACCATGTAGCTCTGCTGGCTCTTGATAGGAAAATAATGACAATGTGAAATATATTTCATTCCTTCTTGTGAATTATCTATAAAACAATTATTGATTAAAATGCATTTAAAGAAGATATCATTAGTAGAAGCACACCTTTAGAACCCAGCTTGATATTTAAATTCTCAGGTGAGTGACATGACTAATTATTTGACAAACATATTTTTTATGGTTTTCATTTTTATCAAGTTTATTTGTTATGGAGTATAGGTGCATCAGTGAAATACAAAAATCCCACAGGATCCCACAAGGCTGCTTCAACAGAGAAAGTCTCTAATATAACAAACTGCAGAGACATCAACATGATTATGTGAAAACTCCCTGCTGCATCTCAAAATTCTGATTTGAAGGATACCAGGATCTGCAGCCTAGCTGTTATGTCATCAACCATTTTCTACAGCTGAGATGCTTTTCTTGGATAGTAGATGTGCATCAAAAAATGAGTAGACAGCCTTGTATGCCTTGAATACAGTCAATGATGATGATGAATTTCTGCTGTATCAGAGCTTTTAGGAGACTGATTGGGCCATTTTCCTGCAACAGTCCTTTATACAAGATAATCTGAGAAATTACCTTTTTTGGCTTTAAGAACTAAAGGTAGCTATTTCGCACCTAAAAACTGAAGAACTTTTGGCCATTATCCTTGAGTGTTACTGATGAAATTTTTTTTTTGCTGCTAGGTGATATTGAATGGATGCATTCATTATTCCTATAATTTTACCATATTTATAATGCAAGAAATCAGGATCAAGATCTAATATCTATTATCCTTTCAATGCTTTCTAGTTGCTTCTTACTTCTTTTTCAATTAAAGCAAATCACAATTGAAAAGTTTAATTCATGATTTAGTCAAAACACCACACAGTGATATTTTCAGCTATTTAAATGTGTAAATAACTTTCATTGCACAAGGGTAAGTAACAGGACATCACAATATTTATACAGCTAGCAAAAAACATGTTATGGAAAGTAAGTCAAAGCTTGGAATATTTGTACTATAATAAAGCAGTAACTTCTAAATGTATATGATTTCTTAAGATAAACTTATTATGTTCAGATTCTCACCTTAAAATGTGCTTTTTTTCTTTTAAGACAATCTCTCAGGTGTTGGTATAATTTTATTAGCCATCATTTGGAGCATGGCAGACAGCCAGAGAAGCACTCAATAGTATTTCCTGTTCACCTGACCATTCCCTCACAAAATGAAGAGCTGATATACATAAAGCTAAAAAATTAATAATTCATAGAATCTCTCTGCTCTGAATTTGCATGTTACTCTATACCTCCAAATGGTAAACAAAAATATATCTGAGACTGCTGTGTTTTGGGTGCTGTGTATCTGCATCTTTGACAGTGGCAGATTGTCTCTTTTCTGCTTTTGCAATCATTTAATTTTTAAGATATTAACTTTCCTTCTTAAGAATAATTTACTTCACAATGATCTTCTATTCTGAGCAACACAATATTCTTACCTTAATTAGTTGCATTTACAAGTACTATTCTTTCAAACACATTATTTGTAAAGCCTGTAGTTATATGTGAATTTTAGTAATAACACTGCAAGCAGTGATACAGAGTGTCTTCTGGGCCTTTAAAACTACAAAATGATAAATATTCATTGCTGTGGGTATTTATTAAAGTAACATGTATAGTACTGGCTTCAAGCAAAACTTGATTTCCAGTGAATATCAGAAATTTTGCAGGAAAGGATTTATATCAGTGACTTTCTGGATTAAACTACTTACTATCTTTTTCTTCTAGTTTTTCTTTTTGTACTTTGTGTATAATGTTTCATATACAGCTGAAAGAATCTTCATTTTTTACACTATCATTGTGTAGCTAGCAAAAGATGTTATTCTAACAACATATTCCTGGAACACCTTTAAGTATGCATTCAGCTGACTGTGCTTCCTCAATGCAGAGATTTCATACTGATGTCCTCTTCGTGGACAAACTGTCTTCTACAGGATTCTTGCAGGCCTTGACCAAGACACTTAATTTCTCAGTTTTCTTTCTGTAAAATTCTCATAGTAGTGCTGCTTTTCCTTAGTCTGCTGGAGGTCTTTGTGACAACATTTGCATCCATAGTATTTATTGCTATCATGCCCAGTATGACAGGAGGTTTGGTTTTGATTGAGGCCTCAAAGGGTTTCTGCAGTAAATGAACAAGAATAACCCTGCATGTGATATATGTAGACAGATAGACTAAAATTACATAGCCACTCAATTGTAAAATGCATTCTGTATGAATCCAGGACATCATTATGCAAAATTGCTTTTACTCATGGGTTTGGGTTCCTACCTCTTTGCTCTGCATTTTAAATTCCCCATTAGTCATGTTCAGCAGGTGGAAACACCTCCATACCGTGCAGTATTTACTCCACAGACCCTGTCAGCTGTCCTCAGCAGACTCTGTGCCAAAACCCACCTTCTGCACATGAATGAAAGTGCAGGCATTAGAAGAAAGGGATATTGTTTAGAAGAGAAAGAAACTGTCCATGCAGCTGAAAAGAGATGTTTGATGGAGATGGTGATTCATAGGTAAGGGAGGAGAGGGATTTAAATTAGTTTCTTTCACTGAGAATTTTTTGAGACTGGTTGTTAATTTTTGTGTTTCATCCACTAGAGACTTATGTTTTGGAGAAAGGTGGATGTATTGTGGAGGATGAACAAACATTTGTTTGAGACTACAGTTAAACCTTTCACTTTGTTCTGCAAAATTTCCAATTTCAGCTGTTTTAGAGACAGGCTATGACACCAGAGAGGATTGTATTAAAGATATGATTCCTATTTACAACATGCTCCCTCTGGACATTGGTTTGATAATTTACATCACTGTCAAATTTTGTGCATGCACTCCAATTCCCAGAATATATAATTCTCTCCCTTGAATAATGATAACATTGCCTGAATATAAGCTGGCTGCTTTAGCTAAAAGTTATCACTACACTAAATGGATCCAGGAGCGCTTTTCAGAAAATATTATGGGGAAAGGTGTCCATTTACATTTTTTCATCCCTTATTATTAATTTATTTTAATTTCACTTCATTCATTTACGTAGTAAAGCACAATGTACAGTAATTTCATCACCTAATTTTTTGTGATTAAAAATTCTATATATATTTAGGGTGCAATTTTGTATTTTTTATGTGTTTCAACATGTGGTACGTTTTTTGATGGAAAGAAATAGAATTTAAAGTATCAAGATCAACTCCCATTGCTTTTTTGCCTATCAGGCAAATATGTACTTGCTTTCTTCTAAACAAAGTCTCTGATTGTGATTAGCGTTTTTTCTTTTCTGCAAACCGTAAAGCCAGTACAAAAGGAAATGCTCATCTATTTCTATAGAAACTTAAGTATAGCTGACATTTTGAATACCTTCCATAAAGTGTCCTGTTAAGTCATACAGAAAATCAAACAAAATGTTGCTCTTTTTAACATTCCAGGTACTACAATTCATGAATAAGTTCAACTTGGTCGCTCTTCACAAGAATTGTGCCTTATGAAACTCTGTATTTTTATATAAAAGCCTTCTTTAAACATAAAATTAAAGCTTTGTAACTAGAATTCTGGTATTCTGAGGGACAAGAAACATTTTGGAGTAAGGTAATGCACTCACGCTGTACATTTAAGACAGTGATAAACTGTAAGAGTTTATAGCTTCCTGCAGATATTGTGATTCATGTTCCAGTTCAATCAAAAATTATTCAAAATGTTAGATAAATGAACAAGTCCAAGGCATTTTTTGGTGTTTTCCCGAACAGGAAGAAAGAGGGAAGGAAGAAAGAAGTGTAAGTAAACATTAGTCTTACCAAAAAAGCCAAAATCACTTGGGTGAAAATTGCTTGGGACAACCTTCAATTCAGCACACAATTAATGTGCCATCAAAGTTCAAGTCTTTTCCTCAGTTGTCCCATACCAAAGTAGAACAAATGCTTCCACCTGATGTATGCATCAAGTTATCATAGGAGGGCCTACAGAGTCAGTGGATGTATCAATAAATTACTGTAATATATTGCTATTTTTTTCAGTCTCTTTAGTGTACCATAGGAGCAGATGTGTTGTTATGATGTCATAGATGTATTAATTATGACTTTATGGCATGTGCCTGCTTCCCCAGAATGACATCTATGCAATGAGTAGCACTGAGGTGTGTGTGAGGAGCCGAGGTGTTGCATAGTCTCTTCTATCCTGGAAAGCCCTCTGCTTTGGGAAAATAAGGAAACCATCCAAACTGTTGGATGGATTGAGTGCTGAGGTGGAATATTAAGGAAGATTAGATATGTTGAGCTTTCTGAATGCCTCTGTTGATAAAATGTTCAGTGGGCAAATGTGCTCGTCTAAAATTGTGGGTCTAAAATTTGGCATCTATTCTAAGGTGATAGAGGATGTATTTGATCTTGTGTAACCTACACTTACCCAAAGCTCAATTTCATTTTCAGCATGCAATTAAGTCTCTTTCAAGAGGTTGTTTCCATGTATATGAAATGGTTGCATATCCCTTGTTATGTCAGTTTGTATCAATGCCACTATTGACTAATATTAGGATCTATTCGAGCCTTTGGCTTTTTCATCTCTTAAGTATGAGCTGGAAAGCTCTCCAGAAGTTGATTTTGGGGAAACCAGAACTTTTAGTGACAATACCAGAGCGGTGTGCTGGTTCTGTCCAGGACAGAGTTAATTTTTTTTCAGTGGTGGAGAGGGGGCGTGGGTTGAGGGGCGTGGCTGGGAGATGGTTCTATTCCACCTCACATCATAGCCAGGGGCAGGAGAAGGGGGCTCTCACTTCCCAGGAAGAGGGTGTTCCTTCCAGTGGGGAGAAAATGTAGTGGGGAAGGCCAATCAGCATTTGTCACAGGCTTCCCGTGTAAATTGTTTCATCTTATACCTTTTGTTATTAATTTATTGCTATTATTGTTCTTCTTCTTATCTCTTTGCTGTTTCCAGTAAATTGTTCCTATCTCAACCCACGATCTCTGCCTTTTGTGCTTCCAGTTGGAGGGGGAGGGGGAATGAATGGCAGTGTGGTTTTAGTGATTGTGATACTAAATTGAATACAATTTAGTAATACTAAATTGAATACCATTGGTAAACCACTACAAGAAATATAGTAACATGCAACCAAAAAAATCTATAAGAACAAGCTTTTCATTTTTTAGAGGTAAAGTGAGCTTATTCTTAGCCTTCTTGAGCTTATTCATTACTGACTGTCCTTTAAATTGTGTTAGATGCCCATTCAAAATGTTCTTATGCGATTCCAATTTAAATGTAGGAGAAAGTATAATGAATATGAGTGCCAAATAATAACTCATGAAGCCCAGGAAGATGGAAGGAGGTTAGCACGGCTGGAGGTGGCTGTGCATACATCTGGGAGCTGGTCAACCAGGTTGTTACAGCTGACGTCACTAGATGGCAATGTTACATATGTTACATACATAATGCTTTCCTTTCCAGTGAGCAAGTGTTCATTCGGTCTCTGAAGAAATGATCTCTGGTTGCTGCTGTTGTGCAATTGTATTTGAAAAGTACCCAAATCTACTTTTTCCCCCCACTTTAATTTCTGTGTTTGGTAACGAGAAACAAACATGATTTGTCAGCTCATATTTCTGGAGAAATGCAGGTTTGAAGGCTTTTGAGGGTTGGTTTCATTCCATACACGTGGAGGGCATGAGGGAAGCATGAGGGAGGCACACCCAGGCAAATTCTGCTTAGCTGGATAAAGTGGCCTATGAGAATTCTGCTACCACATTGCAGGGGACCAGTGAGGGTATCAGAAGCAAGATGCTGTTGAAAACAAGAGCATTACTTATCTCCTTATCTCTCAAGCTGTCATTTACCTAGGAAAGAGACCAGATTCCTCCTAGCTGGCTAAGGCATTGCCAGAAGCGCTATTACTGCACAATCACCCCTACCATTCTCCCTGTGGTAAACAGAAAATGAAGTACCCTCAGAGAGTGAATCACACCACTGATGGGCTCTCAAAGTGCCTTTTTAGCTCTTTGGTGGTACAAAGATTTTCTGAAGAGACCAATCCTAACTGAAGTATTTCATAGAGATGCATAAGGGCAGTTCTGGGCTATAATAATGACATTTGTGCAGAAGTGTATACATTTAAAAATTATTTAATTTTAAATTCAAATTTGATTACCAGACAGGCTTTTTAGGGATAAATAGAATAAGGATTGGGAGATTATGGGGAAAAGAAGGAATGTAACACTGCAGAAAAAACAAGATGGAAGATCAGTGAGAAAACAAAAAGGTGAAGTACCCTGAAGTCTGTGAATAAATACAATAAGCAGAAGGCAAACCACTGCAGTAAGTCTGGCAATGTTCTGTGTTTGAGCTCTTCCTCTGCTCTAAGCAGTAATGATTATTTCTTTATTTTAGTCTGAATTTTTCAAAAGCCACCAGAAAACAGACAGGAAAAAAAGGTTAAACACAAAAACCATATGCATGTGAGCTTATGGGGAAGGATACACCATTGAAGCACTAGAATCAGAATTACAACATTCTGAATATCAAGAAGGAATAAATAGAAGCAAATACATTCCATAATATAATAACTGAGTTCAACCTCCTCCTAGAGGAATGATGGATGGCTGTGTCTCTTGGCTGAGCTACATACAAGTCTCTTGCAGCCAATACAATTTCAGGGCCATGCTGGACAGGTGTTGGCACCTTTGAGAACACCTTTTACATGAATTAGACAGCTGTAGCTTGCAAGCAGATTTTCTACTTCCAAAGGATTAGATCTGGGTCCTGTGACAGCAGAAACCAGACTAGTGCAAAGACTGAGAGAATTTGAATTCCTTGGACATGAAAAGGCAGAGAATATTTTATCTACATAGATGTAGTATCATGAGTAAAGCAACAAGGACATCTGAATCTCATTCCTTCTTCTTAGACTATGTGGATAAATAACTTTCTGTGAGTCATTTACCTGCTCCTTTTGTTATGTAGTTAGCCTTCACTTAAATAGAAAATAAGCCATTAATCCATTGCTTATTTCTGCCTAATGTTAAGACCATGTGACACAATGGGCAATATTCAGATCAGGTCAGGACCGATGTAAGATTGCAGTCTAGTGGTATTCCAGTGGCTGGTAATACTTTCATCGTGTCTTAAACCCAAGTATTTCCATATAATGTCTGAAAAAGAAGCTTTAAAGAATCCATGTTTCTGAGTGATGATAAGACAAGACACCCTGTTAAGTTTTTGTCAGATTATGACTAAGTAAAAATGGAGGTAGACAAATTACAAACACTGGAGACTATGACAGCTTCATAAATAAGTCTAAAGTGTTAATCAAATGACTCCTGCATTTTGCCTTCATACAGAAATACATGAATTTAAGGTATATGGTAGGTTGTACATAAGCAACCTTGTTAAAAAAGAGCTCTGCCTGTACACAAAATTAATAAGAAAACACTGCAGCATTTCTATTTAATGCTATAATTTAGTAGGTGCTTGAAATGATTTTAACAGGATTGTGAAAACATGGCTTCATGTCTGGAATATTTTAATGGCCTCATGATATAAATTAGCTTAGGAGGATTCCTAAAAACAGTTGATTATTTTTGTTGCTGTTTTGCATTTTAGATTTCCATTTAATGATTGAAATTAGCTTGTTACAGTGTTAAATAAGCAATAAAGTTCAGAATCTGTTGGAACTTCCATTTTTTCTCTGACTGCTGTTGCTTTAGCACTCTGAAAAGATCACTGTAATAGCTGAAGTTTTCCTTGTTTGATTTCTTTCCTCCTCTGTCATACATTTGGAAGTTTATAGAAAAAAAAGTTTAAAAGAAGAAGACAGTAAAGTTCAAAAGTTTAGAAGTTGAAACACACTGAAAGTAAAAAATGGCGAAGATTCACTGCAAACATTTCAGTTATTTCAGAAAAACTCTGCGTGGTATCTATGTGCCTGAACACATGGATGAACATCAATGTATACTACATGCATGTTATTCTAAAAGGCTACTTTTTACAGATTGCAGTAATCTTTGGAATTCTGAGTAACGGCTTTGGAATGTTAAGAGCAGCAAACTTGACAGTGGCAACTACCTAGCTGAGCATGATAATACCTCTGTTTCTGTGTATCCACAGCTAATTACACTTCAACTGCCAACTGGTACAGAGATATATTATTTTAGCAGCAAATACTACTTTTCAGGTGTTCCACCTGTCCTCTAGGAGACTTCTAGGCTCCAGCCTTGCTGTACAGTCCCACTGCTTATGTCTGGCTTGCTGCCAAACATAAATAGTTCTTCTGACTACAAGAGCAAAAGCTTATACTACAGAGCTAAATTCTTCTTTGACTCCTGTGTGCAAATATGCTTAGCTACATATATTGTCAGCATCTCTCTTTGTCATGTGAAAGGGGAGATTTCTTCAAACATTTTGTGTTTGATTACTCTGTCAGTGCCCCAGGAAAGCCAAGAACCAGTCTGTCAACATCCTGTTATGGAGACTCTCCACTGAGAAATCTGCTGGATCAGAGAACAGTTTGACTGACTTGTTAAGGGACACAGACCAACAGAGTCAGAGATTAAGAGAGAGCCCCTCCTGGCTCTCCACACTTTTATTTGAGTACATTACCTGCTGCCAGCAACTGCCAGTGCCCTTGAAGGACTCACACTAATATGATTTTTAGTAATAAAACTCTTTCTTAATAAAACTGTAACAGATTGAGGTTCAAAGATCACTAGTGAGAGTATCTGACTGCAAAAATATACTCAAAGCAATATACTTAAAGCAATATACAGACAAGCTCTGATCACTAATCATCCATCATCCATAGAGTATGGGTCTTACCCAGTAGGTGTCCCTATGGCAGAGAAGACAGGTTCAGCTAGTGGACCATTCCCAGAAGTTCAGATAAAGTCATCTCTAACTTCTCCCCATTCTTAATTCATTTTTATACTACGTGTTTATGCAGAGATTGAGTGGCCCTAGTATTGCATCATGCTCAGTGAGGGGTAATTATACCTTGCAGGTGAGTAACTTTGGGGTAGAGGGTTGCATCTTACATCTGAGTTAACTTTGGAATGCACATGTGCATCCATCTTACATCTGAGGAGAGTGATTTTGCCACAGTTGCTGCAGCAACTGCAAGACATCTCCTATATCCCTTGGTGCAGAGCTGTTATAATTTATACAATGAAAATTTGTACCTATTTTGACCTTATGCAAAAAGCCTTTAATAGATTTAATCTGAAGAATTTTTTCCATTTTTGGCTAATGCTTCTCTGTTTTGTTTCTTACCAAAAGTCAGACATTGGTATAAATTGACAGATATTTAGGTCTGTTTAGGTTTACCTATAAGTACTAATGTATAAATAATCAGTAACAGTCTGAGGTAAATATCCTCATGCCAAAGAATTGTAATTTGAAAGCGAGAAATCTGATACTGTATGCTGAAATGTTTTGTGTTCTTTTGCTTTGTTTGTTCTTTTTTTAATAATTTAATTATAAAAACACACAGTAAGCTGATTCAATGCTATGGGAAAGACAAGTCTTGCTTATGGAGGCAACTGTTGACCCCAAATCATTCTTTTCATGGGAAAATTACTGTGGAAAGAAAATTTAATGTTGTTCCCCAGTACATGGATGTTAGAGGAGGCCTAGTGAATTAGGGCAGATTTGAGCAGCTGTAACACCATTACTGCATGCAATGGGGGCTTTAGTGAGACATGATGTGCCCCCCTTGATATCCAATGCAACAAACAAAGTGGGAGTTCAGGATCTGAATGTAGCATGCTAAAATTAATCTTTTTACCCTTTTCTTCATTATTCAGAGAATGGACAGCTTGAACTCTGGCTACAGTGAAGTGGCATTTGATCTCTATTTGGCAGCTGTCAACTGCACTGCAGTGATGATGATAGCTTTGAGATCACACTGAAAGAGATGCATATAACCAACAATATACAAGAATCAAACTGCATCTATGGAGAAGTGAACAATCTAAATAAAAAAAGTAGAATAAAAATGTTACAGAGGATGTTACAAAAGAGACCTTATTCTAGGATAAGTGAGAAGTTTAATTGAAAATTCAAGCTGTCAGATATAAAGAAAATTTTGTATATGTTTCTGGACAAAGACCACAAACATACTAACTAGTATGTTGTCTTGAATTTCATGAAGTTCACAGGATTGGTCCAAGGAGAAACATTTTATTAATGTTTTCCCAGGCACATTTCAATGTTCCTGCTGTTGATAGAATCTAGTAGTCCTGAAAACAGAAAAGAAAGTTTTATGTCTTACAAATCAGTGAAAACCTCTGCCCTGCCTCAAGTAACTGGGGGCCATATGAGCAAGCAGGTAAAGGATCAAGTTCTTCAAGTAAATGCTTCAGAATTAGAATGCAAATTTCATTTTACAGAGACAACTATAACTAAATGTCTTTCTCTTCAGGCTTTCTTGCTTGACGCCAAGGTGATGTTACTGTTCCTTCAGTATTTAATTTTTATATTTTTGTGTGAAGTAATTTTCAGGAATATGATCTGTACTAATAATTGCCATCTGATTTGACATCTCTTACAATGTCAGTCAGCTAATGTTATTGTGAAACTTGGAATGGAAATGACTTGGATGACTGGAAGCTACATTAAATTCAATTGGAGTTAAATAGGCTATAAATCAACACTTGGTGACTACTCAGCCTGAAGTTCTCCTTAGTGAATAGTTTTGAAAAATGTTATGGTGGTACAAATAGAAGAGATTTCACTATTAAACTAATCTTGATATTATCGGTACGATTTTGTTATTGCTATTATTTTCCAATATTATTCCAAGGGTCTTTATAAGCAAGTCATATAAAGATATTTCATTCATGGCTCTGAGCCAGATTCTGTCTTGATTTTCATAAAGGCTCCCACTACAGGTTTAGTTACCTGTAGTCAATAGAAAGGTGTGGGCTTTTATGAACTGTGTGTTTATATTTTCTAATTTGTAATCTTCTGTATTGTTGTATCCAGAGACAACCAATACAGAAAACAGCAGCTAGAGCCTCATTGAGTCTGAATTTATAAAGATTTACTTCCTGCATGCGGGAACCTCTTTACTGAGGTGATCACATTTAAAGATTATTTTAAAATATTTTTGTTGTCTTCAGATGTTCTAGTAATCAAAGTATTTAATAGATTTGTTTCTCTAACACATCTTCAGTTATATTTTATGATCATGCAATAGATTCCTGGAGTGTATAAAGAGGCAATGTGACCCTCTGTATAGTGTAGTAAAAGTCAATAGTTCATGACATAATCTTGCAACACTTAATTTTTTTCATATTTTATGGATTAAATTAAATTTAAATTTCACTTCTGCAAATAGACAATTTAAAAGTAGAAGCTAATAAAAAATTAAAATAAATGATCATTGACTTAAATGTTGGCTTCTAAGTGTCTAAAATGCAGATTATATTTCACAGGGGTGAGTTCAGCCCTTTCTTGATGTGCAGACAGCTTATGATATCTCAGATTAGCCATTCAGATTCTAGAACATGAACCTCTTTGAATATTTTAGAAAATGTAGTTCTGAGATGTGAAAAAAGTGGCAATTTTTTTTAGTGTATTAATTTTTATAGAATGACCTCTGTGTTGAGAATTTCACAAAAATGCTCTGCATTAAGAGTGGAAGTTGGCTTCTCTGATACCTAGTAAGGTGTTCAACTGAGTGATAGCTGGGGTTTAAAATATTTCTTGCAAATGTAACTATGTTCAGGAATATGTATCCAAAGACATTGGAAATCTTACCTACATGAAAAGTGACAACGAATATTCTTCCTTTCAAAACAAGTTCATGGATATCTTGTAAAAAAAATTGTTACTACAAATTTACACATATGAATAAATAAAAATCTCAGATATCTTCACAATGTTTGGGAAGACATGCTTTTAGACAAGACCTTGTACATTCCAATCTGGGGTCTAAGATGTTAGGAAAGTTAAGGAGGGAGGAAACATGAATGATAAATTCTAAAAGTCTGGTTCAGCAAATCTCAGTAAAATGTAGTCAATTTAGAATGCTGTTCTACTTGGTTTTAATAGAAGATTTGAAAAATCTGATTTCTTTTAAAAAAAGTTTCTGCTAGGCATATATATAAAATGATCTTTCTCTGAATATTAAAAGAACTCAAAAGTATTAAACTGTGGCTATTTCGACTTCTATAATAAGATATCATAAGTATGAAAAAGATGTGATTGTACTATTGGCTTTTGGACTAAACTTTCTAAGGAGGAATTTTGTCATTATGTATTTGCTCAGTGGGGCCTTGGTTCCTCATTTTAAATCTCTATCTGTACAAGCAATAAAAATATTAAATAATATACGTCCGTATATTGTCTTTTCACAGTTTCATAAATAAAAATACGTAATGGTAAAAAAAAAAATTCATCTTGTAATGCTGTTCAACTAAAACTGATTTTAAAATTAGAAGTTTTCTACAGTCCCATCTCTTTAGCATTTTTCCTTATTGTCTTATTGTACTATATGTTGAGGAGATTAAACGTCAGCACGAATCACAATGTTTTTAAAAGCTGCCTGGCATTTCAAGTTATTATTTCCACCACCACCATCCCTCCTCCACTCCCAACAAAGAATACAAACAAATATGCTCAAATTTATTACCTTCTTACTGAAAAACCCATCTTTTATGGACATTTTTTTTTGCTTGCAGACTTTTCATTTAGGATATGAAAAATCCTGAAAGAATACCAACGTTTTTGGAGTGGGATTTAAGCTATATACTAATACCTATAGATGTGTGTGTTTGTTTATAAAGGTCTAAATGTGAGATATATGGCTTATGTACTCCTTTTGCTTTGCTCCTCTATGCCATAGGTTTAAATCTGGAGATATGACTAGCTGGCCAGGTGAAACTGCTGCTGATGTTTGCATAATGGAGATTTGTAGAAATGAAAGCAATGTTTAGTTAAAAAAGAAATATTTGCTAAATTTATGAAACTCAGTGATAAGCAGAAGTTAAAAGTTTAGAAGCATGTGAATCATACTTTAGTGGTGAATCTTTTAAACTATTTTTGATTTTTAAATTTTTCTTTCGACTTTGTTCCTACATAATAAGACTTCTACTCTTTCAGGAAATATTCCTAGAAATTACATAGCAATTTTATTAAACATGATTCCAAATATTTTAGACTACTGCATGCTGCTTTCTTTCAGGATCTATCTATATTTTTCATTGGGTTTCATTTTTCTGTTGCTGTTAGTACATACACTGAATATGTGATAGTGAGAGTACACAGAAATTATTCTAGCTTGTCAGATCAAGCCCCCTCCAAGCAAAGGTACTATTTGGTGCTTTGTTAAAAACAAAGCAAACAAACTAACAAATCCCCCAAAACTACGAGAAACAGGTTAAATACTAATAACTCTTTTATATAAATTTCCATTTTCTGGCAATCAGGAAGTTAAGAATTTCTGGAGATAGATTTTCTTCTCCAGGAATGTGTTAAATATTCATTGGTGCTTCTGTGGATTCCATTAGGACCCTACCATTAATGCAGAAAAAAATATTGCATTCAGTGTCTGTTCTTCTAGAAGGTATCTCAGGGTGTGAACTTCAGTCAGACTTGACAAATTAATTTAAAAAATCCCATAGTATTTATTTGTATTCAGTTCTGAAAGTGATATTCCTGCAAGTTTCTTGATTTTACTGAAGCCAAGGAAATGAAGGTAAGCAGCTTCCGGAATAAAATGCTCAGTGTGTTTTTGTTTGAGTAAGTGTCTAAAGGCAAACAATTGTCACTCAGTGGCAAAGCACAAAAAGCTAAGAAACCACTTAACAAGAAAAGATGCCATATTCTGTGAGATCCCATCTAAGCAGAGATGGCACTTTAAAGATTGCTTACCTGCTCCTCTTCTATTTCTTGCCAAAGCACAAAGCCACAATGTTTCTCTCCTTCTTTTTAGTATTACTGCTTTTTATTAACAGATTGTTGTAATATCAACTTCTAAGCAACACTGAGAAAAGATAAATTGAAGAAAATACATTTGATAATTAAGGAAATTACTCTAAAAAAGCAATACGAAAATGATTGTGAAAATTCATGCATATGCGTTTTTGTGGATACTAATCTTCATTAAATAATAATTCCCACTTTTCATTTTGTACTAAAAAGGCAATTTATTTATGATATCTAAATGAGAAAATGACGTTCATATGAATAAAGTATTTTATTGTTTTTCTCTTTGACTTGCAAAGGGAAAATAATGGTAAAAAGACAATTGCCATGAATTGCCAATTTTTATCATAGATGAAACTGGTGACTGCAAGTTGCAAATGCTTTGAGTAAAAAGTAAATAGGATATTGGCATTTTATCACTGGTTGGGTGACAGGTGCCTTGCATATTGAATGACAGATGTGCTTTTCTAACTGAAAAATTCCTCCTTTCAGCTCAGCAGCTTGCAATGTTTTATTACTGAAATATGATCATGTATGTTTTATTTCAGAACTTGTTTTCAACCATTCTCGAGGTCTCCTGAGGAATCTCTGGCTGAGACAATGTAAACCAATACAATACAACTGGGTATCACTCTTTCATTGACAGTGTTAAATATTACATGTTAAAATCCCAAATTTGGTGTCATCTGTGTTTGCATCACAGTCTGATCTACCAGTCTGCATGCAGGTAAGCATTCCACACAATTATATGTAGGAATAAGCATTACTATCCTTATTGTACCTATAATCCGACCTAATGACAACCTAGAGTATGTGAGCAAATATATTCTGTCATGAAAGGCAGATACACCTGAGAAATTGGTTGTGCTTTACACTGGAATAGCTTTCAGAGCAGAGGAAGAAGGGAATAAAAATCTCATCTGAACTTAGTGGGTTTCTCATTGCAAAATAAGTCTAAATTATCTTCACATGGGCAGGAGGGTTATGGCAATTTCATATAGAAACAATATCATAAAGTGCCTTGGGTTAGGGGGACATCTTGACAGGCCCTGGTAAAATGTTCTCTCTCCTTCTTAAAAGCTCCCTTTGTATTTTGAAAAGCTGATCTAAGGTCTCCCTGGAGCCCGCTCTTCTCTAGGTTCAACAGCCTCATCTCAACCTTNTAAAATGTTCTCTCTCCTTCTTAAAAGCTCCCTTTGTATTTTGAAAAGCTGATCTAAGGTCTCCCTGGAGCCCGCTCTTCTCTAGGTTCAACAGCCTCATCTCAACCTTTCTTCATAGGAGGGGTGCTCCAGCCTTCTGACCATTTTTGTGGCCCTTTTTCTGGAACCACTCTAGCAGGTCCATTCATGTCTCCAGGTGCTGCGGATCTCAGAGCTGGATGCTGTACTCCAGGGGAGGTCATACAAGAGGGAAGTACAGGGAGCAAGTCACACTGCTGGACACAGGTCTGATGTGGTTGGCTTTCTGTTCTGAAGGTGCCTGTTGCCAGCTCGTGTCCAAATTCTTCTCCACCACAGTCCTTCTCCTCAGCGTTGTTCTCAACACATTCAGTGTCGTCTGAAATGATACTGGACATTGCCCTGGCTCCATTGCAGGACCTTGCACTAGGCCTTGTTGAATTTCATGAGATTCATATGTGCCCACTCCTCAAGGCTGCCAAGGTCCCCCTGGGTGGCAACTTTCCCTCAAGAATACCAGCTACACCTTTGAGCTTTGTGTCATCTGCAAACTGGCTGACTCAGTCCCATTACCTATGTTACAGATGAAACTATTAAATAGTATTGATCCCAGTATGGACCCTTGAGGGACACCACTCATTACTGATCTCAACTTGGACATTGAGCCATTGACTACAACTCTTTGGGCACAGCCATCCAGTTGATTCATTATTCATCTCACAGTCCATCCCTCAAACCCTTATTTCTCCAGTTTGGTAGTTAGGATGCTGTCAGGAACTGTATAGAAGAACTTGCAGAAATGTAGGTAGATGACATCTGTAGTTCTTCCTTTTTCCACTGATGCAGCCACTTCATCCTAGAAGGCCATGAGGTCAGTCAGGTATGATTTGCCCTTGGCTCCCTAATCACCTCCCTCTCTGTCATATGTTTCAATATAAGAAACCTGGTGCATGATCTTACCAGGCAAGGAGGTGAGGCTGGTGCCAGTGTCATGTCCATGGCAGAAAAACATGGACATACAATTTTTTGATGTCATGAAAATATGAGCTGGATGGCTTAAAAAAGCAGTAAGTGGGAGAAAACATGAATGATTGTTAAAATTTAAGTTTACTTCAAATCTGTTAATAAATCTACTGCCTTTCTAGCTTCAAGGAAAAAAGTCAGTGAGATGGAGAATTTAAGACTTGAATAGCAGGTACTAATTAATTAGAAAGCTGGTTTTGAGCATATGGGCCTTGACTTTGTTTCAGAACACATGAAAAAATATTTTATAGTGCCGCATAAGTAAATGGGGAGCAAAATGTTAAGGACATTGTGATGAATTTGGAAGACAAGATGCAGTCTTTGTCTTACCCTCTTGTTTTGTTGTTACCATATTGCTATACTTCACTTAACCTACCACTTAATAAGATGAACAGTCACATGGCAGTTGTTTGGTAGGTTGAAATCAGGCCAAAGACTTGAGAGTATGAAACACCCTAGTGCTCAAGGCATTGTCCTATGAGACAGGTAATATAAAAGATCCTAGAAGTATTGCAGGACAGGCTTCTCACTTTTGTTGCCAAACAAAGCAGGATAATAACATGGAAGGGTCCACTTTTGGTCATATTTTTGTTTACTAAATATGATTTAAGCCAGTTACATCTAAAAGTAACAATGCATTTGCAATGTATTCTGCCAGCCCAATAGTTGGGGTTTTTTTAGTTTGGTTGTTTATCTCTGCAATTAAGGGTTTATGCTGCTAATACTGCTACTACTACTTTTTCCAATACTACAATTAGTAAACTATGGGGTTTTGCTAGCTACTGCCAGAGAGAAAAGGTTTGGAGGTTTAAAAATAGCTATCAACAATTGCCTCCTACTTGTTAGTAGATGTTCCTAAATTCTAGTGATAACATTTTATTTGACACAGGATTCAGAATCTAAACTCCTCAGGGCTAATCACCCAGTTCAGTCATTAACTATGAATTACTTAGATGTGAAAGAGATTAGCAGAACCAAATCAACATGGACAGCACATGAAAGGGCATATTATTGATTTCAAACTGCAGGATCAATTATTCAAATCTTGCTCTCATGAAAATCAATGATGGGCTTTTTTTTCTGACTGTAGATGAAAATTGAAGTCCGTATTGTAACAATTCCATGTTTCTGTACATTTTCTTCTGTGGATGTCACAGTTTTGTAACTGCAGAATTCTGTATTCCATATTTTTTATTGTACAATTCATTATTTATTTGCAGCTTTCAGAAGGGTATAGCAAAAATAATTGTGGCATTATAAATGAGATAAAAAAAGGACAGCTATTGCAAGTGTGTCTTCTTTATTATCAGAAAGTTATTGTGAGACATCTGGGATAGAGTCCAAGATTTCTTCTTCCCAATTACAATGAAAGTTTACACAGTATGTTACACCTCATATTTATGGTAATCTTTATTATGAGAACAAAGGGGTGCAATTTTAGTGAGTGTTAGAAAATACAAAAGACAGTAGTCTAATATCTCTATTAGTAAGTTTAGCTGTTTATACATAGAATAGTTTGGTATTCCACAGCCATCAACAGGTAAACTTACTTTGAAAATTACATGAGGTATTGATTTTATTTCTTTGACAAAAGATGTAATAAGAACACAGCATGTCACCAGAGGAATCTGTCCTTGTGACAATGATTGCAACAAGAATAGAAATCTAAGCTTGCAGTCCACACCATTTTCTAAACACAAGAATATTCTGATTTCCCTAGTTTTTGTTCTTTACTTTCCCCTTCCATATAAAATCTTGTGTTGCAGGAAGCCAGTTTTGTTCTAGGTCATCTAGATGAGTCATTTTCAGATAGGGGGAATCAAAATTGGTAAGAGATGATCTGACCTTGTTTTTGTTATTGAATATGTCAAATAGGTTACTTTGTCTCTCTCATTCTCCTCTTGTTCCATATTTCCAGTAAAGCACCATCCTAACTACCATAATGAATTGTCATTAGACTAAGTATCAATGGATATAAGTATTTATATAAGCCTACACACACTCACACACGTATATGTAAATATATACATATTATTTATTCTTCTGATTTATCTTCAGTTTTATCTTCCATATACTTCTTACTTACTCCATTTGGCACCTTCTCTGGATACACCCTATTAGTGATAGCACACTTCAAATAGGTAATGATAATAATTGTTGTTTGCTTTAAAAGTGTGGACTTTCAGTTCTTTGGAGTTTTTTAATTGATAGCCAAAAGATGAGTTTTTTCCTTATTTTCAGATTTTGATGTGCACTGACTCTTGCAGAGATAAGGATATGGTATCTGTTCTGGATCTATTGAAATAACAGAATAAAGGATTTAAAAAGGATATTTTTTCAAAGATGATTCCTTTAGTATACTTCGATGTATGAGATGTTCATGGCTTCCTTTCCTTTTTTCAGCAGTGCTTTTGGTTTGATTGTCCTTTCCTCTTTCTTTCCACATTATCGTCTCTTTCTACACACCTTTGATTCCTTTTGGCCACTCACGAATTCAACTATGATTTTTCTGACAAACATTCATTTACTTTGTACTTCTACCTTTTCTTTACTCATCTTGGGCTGCATCATCTTCCCTTTGTAGTTACAGAGGTATATTTTACAGCTCATTTTCCACAAAGTCAAAACTAAATGTTTTCTAAAACCCTTCCTAATTTTTACCACATTATTATCTTTGACATTTGTTGCCAAGCTGACTAATTTTCTCTATCTTGCATATCTCTAAATTTGTGTTTTGTCGCCTAGTTGCAAAAAACTGAGGTATACATTCCAGTCACACACAGACTTTATTTAATATTTTAATTTAATATTCTCACCATTTCTGATAAAGGGCCATGGACTTAATTATTAGCTCATCTAGGAATCCTGATTACTAATCTGAGAATTTTTGAAGGCTTAATGGAAAAACAGTCTTCTTCATCTAATCTCCTTTATGCTGGTTGGCTTTTGGATGCAAAAATGAAAGGAGGATTTGGACAACTGTTTTCACAGATACTGCATGATTCCAAGCAATCAAAGTTTAGCTATAGATTTTGTGATAATTTATTTAATTTTTCTTTATTTTCAGTCTCCATTTGCCAAAAATTTGGTTCAAGAAATATTTGTATATTTGTCAAGCACAGACTAATGAAATGCAAACAATATGCCCAGCTCGTTACAGCTGAACAAGAAGTAGGACTATTGTCAAATTTTCAGTGATTATATGACAAAAATATTTGCTTAGTAGCTACTCTGTACTAAGCGAAAAAGACAGATCAAGTGTTCTGAAACTCTAATGATAAACCCATAAACAAACTCTGCAATCAAAAGAAGACATGGATGAACGTGAAACAGGGCAAGGAAAACACTGCAATCAGTCTTTGTGATACTTCATATTAAATAGGCTGATAATTTACAATGACTACTCACAGCTTCCTGTTACACAAACCTTGTGCTGTCAGTATTCTATTTACATAGCTTTGGTTGCTAAGCTTTGGGGGAAAGCCCTCACTTAACCCAGGAGACAACACTGATTTTTCCTTGAGTTTTAAACTCTTTGTATCCTTGTTAATGTTTGATTCAGCTGTTGTAATTAAAACACATAGGGTCGAGGAGATTTCCAGAGAAATTTTGTTCAAGTCAGAAAATAAAATCCTGCCATTTTAGCAAGGAAGTTTAAGAGTAGCCTGATTTAAAAAAAAAAAAAAAAAGTATTTTCTCATTCCCCTTTAGAAAAAGATTTCTCATGAGGAGGCCAGAGCTGTTGTTCTGTGTGCAGTCTGAGGCTCCCTCATATGACAGGGACATGAAGGTGTTGGAATCCAGCACAGGGCCATGAAGACTAAATAACTTGCAGCATTTGAGCTGTGTAGAAACGATGAGAGAGTTGGGACTATTCAGCCTGGAGAAGAGAATGCTCAGGAGGATCGCTGATGGTCTTGGGAAAGGAGCAAAGACAAAGAAAGACTCTTCGTGGTGCCTTGTGAAATACCAAGAGGCAGTGCCAAACTGAAATACAGGAAATTTCACTTAAATACAAGGTTAAAGTTTTTTATTGTGAAGTTTATTATACTCAGAATATATTGTACGGAGTCTCCATCCTTAGAGAGACTGAATTATATCTTTTCTGGACACAGACCTGAGTAACCTGCTGTGGTGACCATACTTCTAAGAGTGATGTGATGTTGGACTAGATGACCTGCTGAAGTTCTTTCCAACAGGTCAGTCATTTTGCAATTATGCTGAAGTACTTCTAAATTGTTTTCTGCAGATTAAGTAAGGACATTTAATAAACTTAAAGCATTCCACCTTGTTATATTGATTGCCTTTCTTATTTTCATCAAATGTTATGTATACCCTTCCCAATCTTTTTAAAAAAGTAAAGCAGTAGATAATTAAGTAGGTTTTTTTGAAAGAAAGTTAAGAAACACAATGAAAATGCTTTCATTTAGCCCAAGAAAATTACCAATAATGACCAATGGTATGTAGTAACACATAGTATACAATACCATTTTTATTACGTTCATTTTACAAACAAAGAATTTGTTTGTAAAATGAAACAAACTTCAGTTTTAAGTGTCTGTGTGGTGTTAATTTGTCATGTATTCACCCTACTACTCACAAAAGAAAATCAAGAAAATCTGTGCGATTTACGAATCTATGTGAAAAACAAACCTATGGTCCTTAATTTACATTCCATTCTCAAATATCCAGTTTCAATTTTAATTGATGATAATTATCTTCCTAGAGTATTTAGTCATTCTAAAGGCCTTAATTTTCAACAGGATTTTCAGATTTCATTTGGATGTTGGACACCTAAGTTATTTAACTACTGAGAAAATACAGTCTTTTGTTTCCTTGTACATTAGAGAAACACTATTTGATGTTAAAAAAGCTTTTTATTTCCTTCTACATAATCTTACTTCAAATGTCAAGCTCCTAATGCGAATTAAGTCTTTTTATTAATTCCGGATGGAGTAGAACAGTGAGTGGAACTAATGAGATTATGGTGAACGGCTGAAGTATATTCTGCTGCTATAAACCCTTATTTATTAGTGTTTATCATACCTACAAAATACATAGGTTCTGGAAATGGACTTCTAAGTTTGGGATGAGCTGTCATCTTTTAAGGGAGGCTGAAAATATAAATGGTATGGAGGATTGAAACCTTTACCTGTGTTATACATGAATATAGAATTTTATAACCAACTGCTGGTGGAACTTTCAGAAGGCTTAGATACATTTCAAAAAATAAGCCACAAGAAGTGGGAAGAGTGGGGAGGAAAACTGGGAAGTTTGTTTAACACCTTTTTAAATGTGAGTGTCAATCATGTTTCTGTCACAAGAAGACATTTGGGGAGTGATGTTGCAGCATACAAAGGCAACAAGAATGGTCTGACTATAGAGAAGGATTTTACAAATGTATATATTGACTATCATCAATGTCCTAATAAAATGTATTCATTCTTAATAGTCCCTTAGGAAGGACTGCTAAGACACAATTTAATTTTTTTTTTTTTAATATGTGAGTTAACCCAATTTGCTGGTTATTTCAGTTATTCCAATTTGTTCAAAGATGGGTTATGTGAGTAAGGTGCAATTCTGAATAACAAAGGAAAAGGATAATGAAGGACTTTATATGAGTTTTAAACTTAATATTTGTATTGTTCTTGTCGTTTCTCACAGCTGACAGATTTAAAAAATAAGCAGACAAACAGCTAAAATATTGATTTTGGCTTTTCAAGATGCTGTAGAGCAACGGAAGTGGTGATGCTGGAAAAAAGGCCATGTCATACATGTCATCCTTTTACACTTGCAATCAGAATGCACATGCAGAGGAATTGTGGGATTAAACTAAGCACTGGACTTGTCATTTTTGTCAGTATTTTAAACAGGAATTGGTGACATCAATAAATAATAAATCTTTAGTGAAGAAAGTGCTGTCGCCATGTAATAATAAATGCTGCATTAACATCTTACACTGAGACTCCTTTTTGGAGTGTTAAAGAGGTTAAATATAGCAATTTACATCACATTATTATGCATAACAGTGAATAAGTATTTGGATGTTATATAGCAATTTGTAGCAATTTGTTGTCAATTATTAAAATAAAAGGAAATGAATATGTTGCATTTTCCTTGGTTAAACTATTAATGCTACTTGCTGATGTCTTTCCTTTTCCTTCAGGTCACAGACAGTACTTATTATAGTGGTAAGTATGTATCCTTTTTATTCTATTTCAATTATATTTGATTAATATATTTATTGAGGATTAACCTTTCTTAGCATTAAAATTCAGTCTGGGTGTAGCTGTTGCCTGCTTAGTTCACTTACGCTCAGTTCAGGAATGCTGGTGTTTCCTATTAATGTAAGGAGCTTAGGCACTCAGTGTGGCTTAAATACAACAGCACTTCTGAAGTGTAAGACAAAAATTCTCTAAAATAATTCTAACCTCTCATCTGTTTGAAGAACCATAGACTCTTTCTGCATCTGAATGTGACTGTGGTACTAAATGGTACTGAATTGTGCTAAATGGTACTAAAATGCTGGCACAGTGCATTCCAGCTGAGCTGACTTTCATAGCACCTTAAAAAGACCTGAATTGATTTGAAATTTAAAAATAAGGATTGTTGTGACTGTGAAATCAGAGTCTTCATCCAGGGAGCTTATTTGAGTCTACCTACACTACTGGATTTCATGCAAAGAAGAGTGTACATATGCTGCCTGGGTTTTGGATCATGTTAAAATAATGATTATTATTTTGCATTCATTATTGATACTTGTGAAAAATACATGAACATTAGAACAGTTGCTAGATCCCAGAACAATCCTTCACAATTTGTGTTGAGCTCTTTAATTGTCTGTTTATTCCCAAGTTCTTGAATTTTATATTTTTGGCTGAAGTCTCTTTCATAGAAAATGAACTAAAACTGAAGCCTCTGTAAGGTGCTCAGGATATTCTGCTGAGAAGGAAGCTTTTAAAACCATTTAGACTTAGAAAAAAGAAATCCATTCAAATTTCTCATTTGTGAGAGAAAGTAAGCACTTGCATATTCTATAGATGTCATCACTTGCAAGTTGGACAAATATTTTTTATAAAGGCTGTGCTTTGGAACTAAATGTTTGAGCGAGTGAAGGCAATTCCATATCAGTTGGAAGTAAGTAAAAAAACCCTAAAGTTTTATTACAATCCTCTTCTAATCTCTTCTCATGCATTACTGTTTTCTTTTTGCTTCTTTTTATTATTTTTTTTCTTCTTTTGTTTAGGCATGTTCATCATCTCTGCATAATTTTCCTAAGTGTCTTGACTGTGGAAGGAATATGAACATCACAGGACCAAATTGGAGTCTGGCACTATAAAATGGCATTGTCTGTTGTTTTGTGAATCCTAAAAACTCAATGTAATTTGAACAGGCTGACCCAAGATGTTTCTCATATTCACAAGCTAAGAAAAATATACTTATTCATATTGACAATATCAAACTCAGTCTATTTGCCAAAGGTGTATGTTTCTAAAATAAAATGTAGCAACATTAGAATGGCAGAGGAAAATAGTGGAGGTTTCTCACAGGTTTTTATTTTTCATTTTAAGGCATGTACTTGCTCCTGTTGCTGTGCATGGAAGCACTGACTGTACTATTGCAGACCTGATTGTCTCAACCATGCAGCTGTAAAGCAAACTGAAAGGGTTTTGAGATCTTACAATATGCTTGAAGGTAGGCATTTAAATAAGAGGGAATGGAATAAATTTTTTGGCTGAACTGAACAAATCAGTTCTGGAACCCTTAGGCTCAATAGTAGGGAAAGCTAAGGCCAAGAGAGCATTGACCTTAGGGTATTTTGTGCAGTTTTTGGTTCTTCTGCATTCAGATTAGTGAAACCCAGGTATCAGCTATACTACTAATTTAATAGTGCTTTGGGACTAAGTGGCATGCTGCCCCACTTATATATTTAGTTTTCTTTCCCTTATCTCCTAGAAGATGGACCTTAACAAAAAAATCCTTGAAAATACCTCCTGACATTTACTATCTGCCCAGCTAAAGCACTATATGAGGTTCATAGCTGCTAGCAATGAAACATTGTCAGTAATTTCTGGCTAGTGTTTGATCTCCTGCCCTGGCTTTGCTATATTTGTAGGTAGATTTAATAGTTGCAGATAGATACTGTCTGCTACAGTAGCTTACCCCTGAATGGTACAAAAAATATCTAACTGAATTTCTTTTTCAGAGTCCTCAGTATTTCTATATCTATAGACCTGTGAAGAATCTTCCAACAGCCCTGCCCAGCATTTTTACACTTCCATAGGAGAAATTTTACTGAGAATTATTCTGAATTTATATTATATTTATATGTTCCCATCAAGTCATAGTATCTGAATGTTTAGAAATATATTAACTGTATTCAGTATATTTGTCATAGGTGGCTCATTCCTTTTTTGAAATAAAGGAAGTTACATTTTGTGTAGCAGTGAAAGATCTTCTAAAATGTCTTAATATTTTTGCATGCATCTGTGCAGTATGTATATGTTTAATCAAAATTTTCCCTAAGACTTACAAAAATATATGGTATAATTTGCAAAGGCTAATGATTTTGGTAAGAGTTTATTTCAGACCTATCTTTAGAAAAAGTTGTCCTTCTACCACAGGTGAAAATTTCATTTTGGGAAAATGATTGTGTTGTGCCTCAAATACTTCATCCTTAATATCTACTTATCTTTCAGCTACCATTGGCAGAGTCATTCTGTGTATATCCTATTGAAAAAATACTTGTCAAAGTTCATAGATAAATGAGTAAAGGAAAGTTGTCATTATTTCTTTCCTAGTCTGAAATATCAGCATCTTAAGTATATTAATAAACAGCAGTCTGAAGGTAACATTTTCCCACTAAAGACCTTCATTGCTCTTTTACATATACATTAAAAAGAGCATGTCCATCAGCGTGAGAGCTGGACTTCCACACTGCATTGCAAGGTTTGTCTTCTGTCTTTAGCATTAATTCAAGAGTAGAAGAGATAAATTTGAAATGTCTATTGATGTGCTCATTATTTAACATATTTCATATTTAACATGTCTCAACCTGCCATAAGAAATCTACCTCAACCTGCCTTTGCTTCACCCAAATAGCACATTTATCACAATGATCTTTTCAGAAATGAACGCACAGCTTTTTCAGAACATGCTTCAGTGAATCTTCTGGTGGCACACAGTCCATGATATTATTTGACTGTTAGGAACACCCCAAAACTAAGCAATGCACTCTGAAACTTGTAAATTAGAAATAAGGTAGAATTGTTGAGATGAACAGTCCTATGTTAATATTCTTTTCTTTTTTAGACAGTAAATAATTGTCCTTTCGTACAATTTTATGGAGGTTTTTTTCCAACCTATAAACTACACTCCAGAAATTATTGTGAAGATAGAAGAGAGGCAAAAAATGAAACAAACACTTTGAACCACAGGAAATGTCTGAGTTTCCAAAGTATCTCCAGAATTGTTATTCAACTGTTTCTTTCCTACAATGTCCAGCACAAATAAACTTGTGGTTTACTGTGGCAGAATAAAACACAGGTATGGAGCCCTCTGCAGTCCAATATGCTGCTGCAAATACTATTTAGGGCATGACATGGATGAGAGCCTAGAAATAACATCTGGCCAGTATGAATTATTATAAATTCTTTGAAGTTAATAGAATTATGACATTTTGCATCAGCTGAGAGATTGTCTCCTGTCATTGATAGTAAGAGGATCAGAATGGGGAGTTTAAGGAGCATATAGTCAAGGAAAAAACAGGTAATTCTTTCATATTTAGAAATCTAATATACACATTGTCTGGAAAGACATTGCTTTGACAAAATATTTAAATACTAAACAAAATAATTCTAAAAATATTAGAAGAGAAATATTAATATTTGAGTTCAGAAAATTATTTAATTTTATGCCAGTTGGCAAACTACAAATGTGTACAGTGTTATAAAATGAGTGGATAACAAATCAGTGCAGAGATGAGAGACATTTAGATTTTGTTGTACTACTACTGCACACATGTGTACAATTTCTGGTGAAAATGGTTGGAGGTATTTTTAAAGCTCATACTATTTTTAACATTTTAATCTCTGCACTTTAAAGTCTCTGTGGCTGTAATGAGTTATGTGTACAAATCATAGCTCAATACCTGAAATCCACTCTATTTTCATATTAAGTAACTAGATGTTCAAGGGGCAAAAGGTAAAAATAGAGACTAGATTTAGCACTCTTCAGGACTTGGGCTCAAAATTACATTATTCATGCCACTGTTGTAATTGGTTCAAATTTAATGTCACTTCTGCAAGCTAAATAGATGTTACACAAGCAGATGCATACCCAAGTTTGTAAATAGAGTTGTGGTAATATTTTTAGAAAGAAATAATGATAGAAATTCCTCATGAGCATAAAAAAAAAAGAGCGGGATGAAAGGTATGTTACTCTTACATAATTGTAAAAGGAGAAGACTTTAATCAGATGCATGGGTATTTACTAGAATTTTTATCCTCAATCATTTCCATATACGCATAAAGTAAAAATACTGATCAACTTGTGAAAAGTGAATTAACTTTTGGTGAGTTCACTATTCTGATGAAATGGAAGCTTCATACTGTTTTTACTTTGTTACTAGATTGAAATTACCAGTGCAACGTCATTAAGCTTTGCAGTGAGTTTTATTATTGTGTGAAGTCTTGATATGGAAGTTTCTATAAAATTAATCTCTCAGTGTTATGAATGGTACGACTCTGGCTTAATTTTATGTATAATTCACAGCAGTAACACAGTTGAAGAAACAAGTACCTGCATTAATGTATTAACAGAATCCTCATGGACTTCATTGTTTTTTGGACATACAAAGAGTAGATACTACATTTAGGTGTTAGCTCAGTGGAAAGAGGATCTCATGGGAAACTGGAAATTAAATAAAACAATCATTCTAAGCTAAATCCTTTCAGTAATTCCAATAGGTAGTCTCTTTTGACAGGCATATTAAGCTTGTTATTGTATTTTACGTCATTAGACATATTCATTATAAAGCCATGCTTTCAATTATTTTGAACTTTTCAAAACTGTTGATCTTATTAAATTGAAACTAACTTTCAGTGGACGAAGGTTACTGAAAAATATGTTTATTTGATTATGTTGCCCCTTTACAATTGCTTTCATGAAGGAGCACTAACATTTCTAGATGTTGAAGGTGTGATATTTTTCTAATGGCAGAAATAATACTTTTGTAGAGAAAAAGAAATCAATGCCAATTCACAGAGGCTCTTAAGATTTTATGAATTTTTATCCTCTCATGCTCACTCCATATTTGGTTAGTCTGAATGTTGAAAGATCCATGTGAGGAAAATATGGCTTTAATAAAATAAGAAGGACCTATAGTCTAAAGATTGTCAGCTCACTAAAAGGAAGAGTTTGTACAATATGTATGATGAAAGCTCTTTTCTTTTTTCACTTTACGTTTTTTCTTAAAATCTAGCAAATTGTTTGAAAAATATTTTGAATGTTCCAGTTGTAAAGAAAAACCTCTGAAAAGCTAGAAAATTCTAACATTAAGGTTGGCATTGAATATGTCAACAATGATAGTGGACTATTTGCAATGAATGATTGGAAGCGTTTGTGTTAAATGAGCAAGAGTTAGCCTTGAATATTGCATAAATAGATGGTACAAATGAGTCACTTGGGCAAATCTATTGAAATTAAATAATTCTTAGAGGGAAAGCATATGGATTATATTTGTGTGGAATTTTTCTTTGCTTATATTACAAAAGAAAATCTATAGCAATTATAGATATGTCAGGAATGTACTATATTTTATCTGAGCTTTTTAGGTAGCTCAAAAACCCTTGGGCTGCTTCCTTTTACTCCTTTCACTCTATTTCCTGTATGACTCTCAGTCTTTCTTGTACATACCTCTACCACATGTGCTATGTTGATAAATTCATTTAAAATTATGAGTTGTTTTGATTACATGATAATGGTGGTATATATTGGTTACCTAGTGTCATGGGGTTCACACAGGCCAAACACCAGGCACCCAGGAATGTTGTTCGCTCAGCCTCCCCTGCCATAGCTGGGCAAAGGAGAGGGAAAAAAATTAACAACGGGTTCATGGGTTGAGATAAGGACCTGGAGAAAACACTCCAAGGGCAAAACAGACTTGGCTTAAAGTAACAAAGTGAATTTATTACTAATGGAGTCAGAGAAGGATAATGAGAAGTAAAAAAAGCCCTTAGAGAACACCTTTTCTTCCCCCAGCCCCTCCCTCCTTCCCACCAACAGCTCAGGCAGATAGGGCAGGGGGGTTTGGTCAGTTCATCACTGAGATTTTCTTCGCTGCTCAGGGAGAGGAGCCCATCCCCTGTGAGGCCCTGAGGTCCCTCCCACAGGAGACAGTTCTATGTGAACTTCTCCATCTTGGGTCCACTCTCACAAGCAGCACTCCTGCCAAAACTGCTGCAAAGAGAGGCTCTCTCTCGACACCAGATCTCCCATTGGATTGCAGCCTCCTCCAGGCATCCACCAGGCTCCAGCATGGGCATCTCCTCCATGGGCTGTGGGTGGATCTCTGCACTCCCTGTGGATCCCCAGGGGCTGTGGGTGGATCTCTGCACTCCCTGTGGATCCCCAGGGGCTGCAGGGGCACAGCTGCTTCACCATGGGCTGCACCACAGCTTGCAGAGGAATCTCGGCTCCAGTGCCTGGAGCACCTCCTCCCCTCCTTCTCCACTGACCTCGGTGCCATCGTGTTGTTTCCCTTACATGTTCTCACCTCCTCCTCTTCTCTGACTAGAAAAAACTGTGTGTGCCTGCTTTGTTTTGATTTCCCTCTTAAATCTGTCATCACAGAGGCGCTACCAGCCTCTCTCATTGGCCCAGTCCTGGCCAGCAGCGTGTCCATCTCCAGAGCCATCAGCCATTGGCCCTGCCAGACATGGTGGAAGATTCCAGAAACCACCTCCATGGCCCCTCTGCTACCAAAAACCAGGCCATCCAAAGCCAACACATCTAGTTGGAACACACCTGTTTCCTGTAGATTGATTTATCCTGGTCTTTACCTTGTCCTAGTTTTCAGATTGGAATGATTTCTTCCCCTGCTAACTTTCGAGTGCATTTCCTCTCTTATTTAAAAACATACTGAAGCATTTGAAAATGAATGAGATTTCCATATTCACAGTGATACCCATCAAGCTGGACAATAGAAAGTTATTTTAGAAGTGTGTTTAAAAATATTCCCCTCCATGCTATAAAAATTAACAACATAGTACTTCAGAAACTTTTGGAAAGTGCATAAGAAAGAAAAATAAACATGTGAAAACTCCTTCAAGTAAGGAAACTAAGGTAGTAAAACTTCAGAAATGTGAAATAAAAATAGGATAGAATGAACAGCCTTTGTAATGCTATTTTTACCGAAAATATTTTTTTTATACAAAGATGCAGGAATCTATTCAGATGTTTTTCTTATGGTCACAACATTGGACCATAGTATGTGGCATCTCTTCTTTATCTAAACAGAATATGAATTAATGTGACAGATAATTGCAAAAAAATAAGACCATACACTTCTGCTTCCCACATATCCTGTGTTCGTGCTGATTGAAGTAATTTTTATTCTGTACCTTTGGACAGTTCAGTAATTTTAATCTGAGGATCAGAAAACGGAAGACAAGTTGGTGGATGTTAAAGTACAGTCACCTTCACGTCACATCTCTTATCAAAGACTCTCTGTCAGATTGCTCTTTTCCAATCACCTTTCAAATCTCTCCCCATTTATTTGAAGCTAGCCCACAAAAATTTATACAAAAAAAGGGCAGTCTTCTAGGGTTCAAAGGTATTTTACTGAAATAGTTCCTTCCAACTGCCATTCTTGTAATGTCTTGTCATGAGCCACAACCTCCTTTTGCATATTTGACTATATCTTCATTTTTGCTCTCTTTTCGTGCTTGTTCTCAAAGGTATATTTTAAGAATCAATTCCAAAGGAGAGTAAAATAGACTTTTGCCTCATTCTGTTCCCAATTTAGTTAGCTTCATTACGTTGTACCTTCTATATGCTTTAGACATGAGTGTGTTACTAATGGGATTCCAGATGATCTTTAATGTTAATGAGAAAATTGTCACTCTGGGGGATTCATTTATGTTTCTACTTGCTAAGCAAGATTGACACTCCCTGAGTCAGTGCTTTCAGTACAGATATTTCATGGACAGGAGTAGCAGCCAGCTTATCTCTCATTACCCACCCATTTCTTAAAGTCTTTGGGAGAATTAGTGGCACATACCTTTCTTAAATGCTATTTTATTGCTGTTGCTTGTCACTTAGAAGCCACTGTTCTGGATTTACTTTTTGGTGCTAATATAATACAGCAGTTGAAAAGAAAGTGTTATTTCGCCTGTATACTGTGGAGATCAAATATTCTTTCCTGGACCCTGATGCTGAATGTGTGTGTGTGTCTGTGTATATAAATAAAAGCATGTATTTCTAGAACTTGGACAATAGCAGCAAAAAAATTAGCCTTTCTAGCAGATGCATGGTACTTCAATGGGAAAAAGCAGAATCAGCAGCATGATCCTTCAGTTCTCAGCATAAGTTCCTCACTGGCAAAAACTGAAGTTCTAATTAGAGATTGGAGCAATGGTAGAGATTTTTTGTTGTTTTACATTTTGCTTTATTGCTGGAAGGCACAAGAGAAGTGTAACATAGTCAAGAGTAGGCACTTGGCTGGGTGCTAGAACTAGGACACAGTGATTATGTGGATGATTATGATTAGATTTATTGCTAATACAACCTAAATAACAACTCTACTGTCTATTACAATGGATTATAATATAATAAAGTTGTGATCCTTTGTGTTGAGTCTTGTGTTTCAGTGAGACCCTTTTGCTTTCTAAACTCAGAGAACTCTAGGTGTGGCTAGGTCCACTTAGTCTCAGATTTGGTCAACAGTCTATATCTAAAGGGCTATAAAATAAGCTAATTTGTCTAGAAACATACAGATTTAGTCTTTGGCCTTGCATAATTCACAATTACAAAGCAGCAAAACACCCAAGTAGCTACTTTAGGACTTTATTTCTGTATTTGACCAGATTTTACCATTTTTACACACTCACCCAAAAGAATGTGTTCCTCATCTTCATGCTGTGTGTACCCTGCAGATGTCCCTGACACAGTGCAGAGTGGGTGTGGGGAACGTTGGTCCACACAAAGCTGTCTGCAGCCTCTGGAGACAAGTTGGTCCAGCTGGCCCAGATTGCTGCAGTTTTTTATGTCCTTATGCATGTGCATCAAAGCCAGTCAAAACCAACTCAACTCCCCCATCTCTGGAATACATTAATTGTGTAAACATCCAGACAGTTCCTCCTGCAATATCCACCTGGTATTCTTATCTTAGGACAAACTACATTGCTCAGCAGAGAAGGCAAAAGGAAGAGTGTATAACAAGGACACACATATGAAGACCCAACTATCTTTTGTCACTCTCACAAGAAGAAAAGATACACAGGGTGCAGCCTCTGACCTCCTGAAATGCACTTTTTCTTTTTCACCTCTTAAAGTTGTAATAAATAAAATCCTTCTGACACTTTTTTCTCCTGTATTTTATACCTTCAAAGTTTTGTTTCCTCTGTATCTCTGTCTCCTTTTGTTGTTGTTTCTTACTTTCATATAAAGTACATTTTTATGCAGTGTCTAATGTAATTAAACTTCTTTACAGAACATATTATTCCCTGGAAATCTTCCACAAGATAATTCCATTAATCTTTTTAATTTTCTTTTCTGTGATGTCTGAAATCCTAATATTTTTTTCCCAGACATCCAGACCCTTTCTTACTCAGGCACACCAAACCTCTTCATCCTGCTCTGTGTGACACCACCAAAACACATGCATATGCATATTGATCAAATTCTAAGCTGTCTAATGCTCTTCTCGGTTCTTTGTATTTTAAGCATGAATTGAAAAGTAAAAGATGACATGAGGACACCAGGTAATAGATTTATTATGTTGATATCTATCATGAAAATGCAAAATAATTCAGCAGGTTAGTGAATTTGACTCTTGACATTGGGGAAAATAATAGATGAAGAGTGAGTGTACACTGGCAGTGGATTCCAGGATCATTTTGGTTATCCAAGAATGCTGGCTTCTTCTGTAATCAGTTGGGCAAGATAGGCACTGCCAGAGGGGTATTCACCTGTCTGAAATGGAAGAAGTCTCTTTTCAAGGCTAGGAGCTAAGATTAATCTTTCAGAATTTGAAGTGTAAAAGTAGATTGAATTAATCATATACTCCAAAGACAGGTGAAAATTGGAAATACAAAGAAGTAGAAAGGCATGAAGAACCAGTAGAGGTTTCGTTCTTGGGCAGTTAACTAATTGGTCATGAAAAGGCCAGCACTGCATTGGTCTAGGAGTTCAATATTGGCCTGGTACCTCATGTGGATGACTGAACAAGGGGAAAAAGAAAGTTATGTATTAATGCCTTCCTTTCTGCTGCAGATAAGGAGAGACAAGAGCAATCCATCTCAGGGTGTGATGCATTGTGAATGTATGTGATGGAGTACACAGCATTTTAAATAGCTACTCAAAACCTAAAGCAAAAGTTGTTATACTGCCTTGTGCAGATTCTTCTGGGAGAGACTCAAAGAGAAGCTTCAATTTTAACACAGAATCTTAAAGTGCTATAAAAATGGTAAATATTATTGTAACAGGGGCATATAATTCTGCGTGTAGAGTATTCAACAGTGAGTTACATGGGAGTATCTAACCACCAGCACAGAGCTAGAAAGTCTGGGCATGGAACAATGGAGTCCAGGCTGAAATTTGCATTGTGGCAGCTAGAAAATATCTGTTATACTCAGTAGTTTGTGACTGATCCCACTGAAGTGAATAGAAAACCTGTCTTTAACTGTAGTGACCTTTTAGATAGGACCTGCTGTTCCCAAACACTGATGGCAGGACTGTCTGGGAGATGGTTGTCTTCATAAGCCTATTTCTCCTCTCCCTGATGTAATATAATTCTTCGTATTGTAACTCTAACCAGTCTCTCATGTATAAACAGTACAGTAGGACTGTTTGGTATCAAAAAACCAAAATGACCAACAAAAAAATTCCCCATGAATCAGGAAAATAAAGTGCGAAATTTGCTAGTACAACTTCTTAATATACTGTAGAGAAATAATCTGTCTAGAATAAAGACCAGTTCAAGAAAAAAACCAACAAACCCTAACCTTAAAAAAGTCCCAAACAAACAACCCACCAGGCAAAGTTTGAAAATGCTCAATCCTTCATAAAATAAAGAAACTGGAACTAATGAAATTGAGAATTCTTGAAACTATAATTTAGCAAGAAATATTGCTTATACTAATGTTGAAATACCAGAGGAACCTATTGAGGCACTTAAGTGAATTGGCAAATCTTGAGATCATTTATGTTAAATTAATTAAAAGAATGGGTGATTTTCACATCATACACAGCCTAATCTTTGCAAAAAAAAAAAAAAGTAATGATGAAAACAACATTTTTAATATATAATCTAGAAATTTAAAGATTTTAAAATGATACTGTCTAGTAATTTAGTTGTTCCTTGGAGTAAAATTTGGTTTATATACGTAATCCATTTCTCCACAGATATTTATTAAATGCCTTTCCATCACTTGACCATTCACAAGAAAATCTTTGATTGGAAATTAAACATTATGGTGAAGAGTCACAAACATGCATTGGTATATCAAAGAGAAAGATCTTCATATTGGGGAATCTGAGTTTTAGGAAACCTATATTTTAAAACAATGAAGATACAATGCTGAAAAATCATTCTATATCCTGTGTTTATTTTTTATAGCTGTTAACAAATGCCTGTGCAAATTCCATCTACACAAATGACAGAACAGATTGAAATCTGTTTTGTTCGCCATCTGAATTCTGTTTATTCAGCACTTCACAGGAGGAAGTCTCTGAATAACAGACAACCTGTCTTACAAGCATGGCTGTCCAAGGGATCATTTCCCCACCAAAACTGCACCAATCTATAGCATAGCTTTCTCTTTCTGGGAACTCTAACCTGATTTCACCCAGAGCATAGATTTTGTGACATTGTCCTGTAGGATCTTCTTTCCTACTCTGGTTACTCCAGATGAAGTTCTAGCCTTTCTCATTTCTCAGTTCTAACATTAATCTTGAAATTCTGCTTTCCCTCTGAGTAAAATAAGCCCAGCTGTAGCAGGGATGCTGCCAGAAAACAAGGGCTGCCAAAGTAACTCTTGCATCAAGAAATTCATGGATATAAAGTTTCTAAGATTCCATGTAGTGTGAATATCAGGGGGTTGATTAGATTAGGAAAAGGAGAAGTCCAGGAGTTCAATTTGGGACTGATTTGAAACGTCAGTGCCAAAGGAATTCTGTCCAAGGAATCTACAGTCTGGGAAAGGTCTAGGGTGACTAGAAAGAAGCCCAGAGCTCTGATGAAAATAGAATGGAAAAAAGACCCCCAAAATAAGATGAATAATAATAAATTATTCTTTTTTTTCCTAAGGAAAATTTCACTATTGAAATGTCCAGACCTACAAGATCAGCCATAGGTTAGCATTTTAATTAAAGCTAGGATTATGGCCAGGGTTCAGATTGTAAATAAAAAAAAAAGAAAGCCAAGAACTATAGTTGGATTTGATCTAGAAACAGCTACCAAATGAAACTGCTGGCTACAAAAACATTATCTTCAAGAATTCTACATTTGTGAAAATTCTGCTGTGGCTTTTGTGAGGCTGAGCATGGTGGTAAATGAAGAATTACAACTTGGAGGACGAACAAGCCCTGGGTTCCCATTGCTGTGGTAGTGGAAGATTTCTACCAAAGGTGAAAGAGGACTGCCAATTATGTGAGAACTACTTTGTTTTATTTTTTTTTATATACTTTACTTTATCTGCTTATTGTATTACTCTGTTAACTTCTTTCTAATAACCTCAATTTTGTTCCCCAATAATATTGACTTAAAAATACTATAAAATTAATTTCTTTGCAATTGAAATTCATCCAAATTCTCCTATCCAATTTAAATAAAAATGTGCAAACTGCGGGGAAATTAGATTTTTTTAAAACAAGATGCAATTTAGGTAATTACCTCTATTTTATTATGTGTATATTTGTGTATGTTTACAGTAATGCATCTTTAGAGTGATAGTGAATTGCTTTACTGAGGTATAACTTCTTGTTAAAGTTTTACTTATTAAAATGAGACTGTAATAGAGATTTGTTTTTACCATAGACTAATAGTAGCTAATCAATCATGTGTATGCTTCAGTGACAGCTGTGTCCTCTTCATGGATATTTTTACACCATCCAGTATCAGAGTGTTTCTTTAGTCTCAGTAGCAATCACTGCTCATGTAAAGGAATCAGAGGGAAATCTGATTTGTCAGGATTTGTCTTTGGTGTTTCATGGAATACAAATCTCAAGTAGCCAGGCCCTCTACCTTTACATTAATACAAATGAGGCTGGACCCTGAATTCCTTATTTATTGTGTTTGCAGTAAGTTCTGTAAAAGGACATTTTCCTTCTAATTTCATGAAACTTTTCTGATGCAAGATAGACAAAAATATAAAATGGAGTGGTCTAAGGTATCTTGTGAAAGAGCATCACTTTCTTTATCGACTGCATGAAGGATTGCGGTATGATCCAGATTGGAATGGGTCTCAGGAGGTCTCTAGGCCAGCATCCTTCACAAAAGAAGGTCTGCCTTGAGGTCAGACCAGGCTGTTCAGGACTTCAGCTAGTCTGTTTTTCATAGCCTTGAAGGATGTAATCTTCATAACTCAGCAAGCTACCCCACTGCCTGGCCATCATCACAGTGAAAATGGTTCTTCCCACACTCCTTCAGGTCCTTTTCTGATCTTGTCTCTGCCCCTTGCTTCTCATATTCCCACCATGCACTCCCACAAAATGCCTGGCTTTGTCTTCCTCAGAATCACCAGGATTATGGAAAGGCTGCTCTTGGTTTCTCCTGAAGCCACCTCTTCTCTAGGCTGAATAAGCCCAGTTTCCTCAGTCTTTCATCACAGAGCAAGTGCTGCTGCCTCTAACCAGCTTTGTGATCTGGTTGATTTGTTGGGAGGCTGACCTGGATACTAGATGTGTACTGTAGATGTGGTCTCATGAGCATTGTGTTGAAGCGGGAAATCACTTCCCTTATCTATTGGCTGTTTGGCAACACAGGAATGTGCTGACGCTTTCTGGGGCTCTTTTGATATTCTCTCTCCAGTTCAGGTCAGGAGATATGGATTGTAACAGATTGCTAAGGTATCAGATATAATTTGCAAGCCCTTGCTACAGGATTCCCAAAGGATAGACTGCTATTTGCTCGTTTTAATGCATTATGTTTTTTCTGTTTGTTGCCTTCTAAATCCATCTTAGGCCGGAACACTGAAATTGGCATAATACCTTTTGAGTGGGCAGTATGCCACGCTAACAGATGGCCATGCTAGTGGACAAGTTATGTGCATCAATTTTGATGAGGATGGGCAGGAATCCTGAAACAGCCATCACAGTAGAGATTCTGAGCCCGTTGTTACAGACGTAAGTCATCACTGCTGCTGCTCAGAGATGCAGCTCTGAATATCCCAGAATAGCCTGTGTCTCCATGTAAAGTGCTTCTGCTTCAGTGGATCAGATTAATTTTGAGATACAGTAATAATATTTAAAAATCTAACTTCCCTCAGGTTATCATGGCTACCAGGAAACACATTTCCTATGACTCGTACCTCCTATGTCTCACATAAATTCTTATTTTTCTTCCTTTTTAGAAAATAAGCCTTGTCCTTACTTGAGCAGTATTTTTAACAGGTAAATTTGCCCAAGTAGATGGGTGGATATGTAGTTATATACATTGATCCTTATGTTTGAAAATCTGAGAGCACAACTCTTTGTAGGAGCAGCTTAAAACTTTTGGCATGCTTTTCCTAAGTAGTTTTAGTACTTTGAATCCTAAATTGTACCTTCTCTTGCTATTTTAATGACAATCAATACAGTTTTTTTAATCAAAATTTGTTACACAGTAAATCTGGTTTTTCTCACAATTTTAGTTGAGAAAATTATTGTCCATGATGATTATGTCTCTATTCAGAGATTTATGTTTCATGTGAGAATAATGTCTTCTCAATGATTTCAAAACAAGAGATCTAATTTTGCAGTGTCAAAATAAACTACTTTTTCAAAAAACAATGTTATGAAGGTGTACTGCACCTTGATGGTGATCTTTATTTTGTGTTTTTTACAGTCTCATCTCCCCTTTAAGCATAATCTGTACCAGATATTTTATTTTTATTTTTATTAATCTAAAAATTAAATTAAAAATAATCTGGAATATCTTCTGAAATGATTTGATGAAAAATGTAATGAAACCAGATTTTGCATCTGATATCAAGTGATAAGAATTATGTTCCTAGTGATTGCATTATCTTAATCTCTACATCCACTGTCTTAGATAACATTGTGATATGAATAAGTGTATTATCCTGATAGAGTAGAAAAGTGTGGGACAGTACTGTGCTCTTTATTACTGCTGTATTTCAGAGTTTTTATCCAACTATGGAAGCTAGCCAGTAAGCTGTGAGGAAGGATCATCTTTTGGAAGCTGATTACTGCTGCATTGTCAATATGCAGCAAAGTGGCATATATCACTGTCAATGATATTAGACTGAGAATGATCAGAACTCCATGAAATTTGACCTATGAAAAAGGATTTGAGCTTTTTAGTCTAGAAAAAAGAAAGCTGAGAGGACATATAGAAGCCATCTTCAAATACAAAGAAGGTGGCAGGAAGAAAAGGAATAAATCATCCTTATTCTCTGCAGATCTAGTGATGAGTAACAGGCTTTCAGTGAAGGAAGGATGAGGTAAGGGAGGCATCAGGTAGAAGTATTTTAAAGCTGAGAATGGTTGAGCACAGGAATTGATTATCTGAGTAAGTAGTGCAGTATCTGTAACTGACAGGTTATAAGAACTGGTTACCTTAATAAAATAGAAGGCAAGCTGAGTCCTCAGTTGGGGATGGATTTACTTGCCAAGATTTCTTCCTGTTTATTCTACTATTATTAAATGCCTTGTCATCACAGAGAATTCCATGCTTTTCTTTTTTAGCTTGCAATGTTAACCTTTATGAAATGAGAATCTCTAATTAAAAGAAACGCTATTCTACACTGGTCGAAAGATATGTAAACACTTGAATCATTTAAAGACAAAAAAAAAAAAAAATCTTAATGAATGCCCTAGTTTTGCTCTCAGGTGCCAAGAAAGGACAGACCCTAGAGCCTTGTGGGTGTGGCTTGGTTGCTGTTCTATGCCAAACATGTCATCACTAGCCAGTACTGGTTTTAGGTGGAAGAAAAAGGTGAATGTACACCAGAAGTGGACCATTTAATTCCATTTTTCCCTTCAGGACCAACACTGCAGACTCTGTCGCTCTTCCTCTGTTGCCTGTCCTTTCCCACCCTTCAGGAGAATGCAATTCCAAGCAGAGAACCCAGCCTAGATGTGGGCACTGACCTGAAAAGATCTGAGTTGAGTCATGCCCAGCCAAGCCCAGCTGAATACTGTGGACCATAGCCAAGCCCAGTGGAATGAGTGGTCCAGGAGCGGGCGGCATGGTGCGGTGCAGGCAATCCGGGCCTTTGGGAGATTTGTCCATCACTGCTTTTCTGTTGTCTTGGGAGGCCATGTGGTGCTAGGTGTGAAATGTCCACCTTGTCTTTGCCTTGGGGAAAGCTTTGTGTCACTTGTGGAGCGTGGAAACATCTGCCATCCTTTCTTTGTTTCAGCAGCCATGCCCAACTTAGCCAAGGTGGTGAGCGCATTTTGTGTGCATTTTCTGCATACTTCTGTTCCTAATATTGTTGCTGTTACTAGTAATTTCGTACTCCATTGATGTTTGTTTTCAGTAAATTATCTCTACCCATAGTTTCTGCCACCAGAGGGGGTGGGGGAAAGAGGAAGTGTTTTCTTGGAGTTTAATTTCCAGCAGGTTTTAAACAACCACGTGCAAATTACAGATTGAAAGAATAATTTTTTACTTTGTTTTTTTCACAGAGCAAAATTATAAGGATATTTTCAAATGTCAAAATATACTGAGCATACCACAGTGCTGAATTCAAGGTATGGATTGGAAAAAATAATTAATAAATTTCTAAGACTGCAAAAATTTTATTAAAGTTAGGTTACATTTTTCAAGGGTCTTGACCCTAAAACATTTTCTACCCTGAATGCATAGGACTGCAAATGGCTGAAGTCCTTATTTCCCTGAAGGAAGTCCAAAGTATGAGATGAGAGAATTCAGCAATTACAGAATCAAATATTTTTATTTCGTCAATTAAAGCCAATGCAGTTAAAATAAACTTCAGTTAAAAAACAATAATACATTTTTGGTCTATGCATGTTGCAACAGCAAACATTTTTCTAAAGAATTAACTTCCTAATGATAAGCAAAAGGAAAATTAAATGTATAGAATATGGTATATGTAGTATTTCTCACCATTGTAGTGTGTAGCAAGTGTCAAAGCAATTCATGTAATTATATACATATTATAGGCTTCTTGTATCAAGGGTTTCTCAGTCTTACTGTCAGCTGTTACTTAACTATAAAAAGCTTCTGTACTGTCTCTGGTAGAAGCAGAGTTGGCTCTGAATGAGTTTAATTATCCTTTCTCAGACTAGTAGGATTCAGGAGTTGTTACTAAAGATTGTCAGAGGTATGCTGGCAAGCCACATTGTGTAATGAGATCTGTCAGAACATTTCCTCCACAACCTTTTTCAGGCTCTTGGAAATCCAGTAAAGGAAATTGTGGTGGAAAGCACCAAGTGAGCATCTGACAGTGAAAACTAGACTGAGTGGTAACTGTAGGATTCAGCCTACAATAAACATGCTGTAAGTATGTACATCCACACTCCTTGGTTAAATGTGAGCAACAAACAGGACCCTGGCTGTAGACTATGAATACCAAAAGCATCCTGCAACCATATCCAAGTGGCTTTCTGGGGCATATTTTCTTATTCTTGTCTTAGTATTGTCAGTTCAGATTTATTTTCAGAAATAGTATAGAGGGCTATAGATGTGATTTATCTGTGTCTCTGTAAAGCTTTTGCCACGATTTCATCTCCCATGACTAGCGCTCTCCAAACTGGAGAGAAATGGATTCGATAGATGGAATGTTAGATGGATAAGAAATTGGTTGGACAGTCACATCCAGTGGTCAATGGCTCAAATCACAATGGATTTCAGAGGCAAGTGGTGTCACAAGTGGTTGGAGAAGGGGATTCTGCCCCACTGCCCCACTCTGGTGAGACCCCACCTGGAGTGCTGCATCCAGCTCTGGGCTCCATCACAGGAAGGACATCAATCTGTTGGAATGAGTCCAGGGGAGGCCACTACGATGGTTAGAGTGTTGGAGCACCTCTCCAGTGGTTCAGGGCCAGATTGGATGGAATTACAAGCAACCTGGTCTAGTGGAAGGTGTTCCTGTCCATGGCAGGAGTGTTGGAACCAGATGATTTTTAAGGTCCCTTCCAAGCCACTCATTCTATGATTCTATCATTCTAAGCCTGGCATTTCTGGGTTTATTATATTGAATTTCACAAAGAATAAGACTGACAGCTACTATGGGCTATTTTTGGTCACAAATGTACTGATCTAGCTAAGCTGTCAGACTGCAGTCATACCTGACAGAGGAAATAATGAAATTATACCATCCTAAAAAGTTTCTCAGGAGGGTGTTACCAAGACGATGACAAAATTTAATTATATTGGCGCATGCACTTACATTCTTAAAGCCTGACAACATCTTTGTATCTGCTCTGTTTGAAGTACTGCTTTCTAATCTCCAAAATGAGCAGCTTTTCAGTGATAGTATGGAACAGATTTGAATCTAAGAGTGTATACAGCAGCAGTGACTCCACACTTGTACAAATAGGTTGCAAATTGCCAGCTTCTCAAATCCTCCATTTTGACAGATGTGTTCAGTAGAGTAGAATTTTTCATTGGTATTTCATTTTGGGAAGGAGATGTTGGAAGTTATGATCTTCATAATATTACAGTGTATTTTTGTAGGTTAAATTTGTGGGTTTTTAAAAAATATTTTAGAAAGTATTTCTACTTTTGAGTTTTAGTTCAACATTTTTAATGCTAACAAATCCTGCCTGTATTACTGTGAAAGCACTGAGGTCAGTGCTAAGTATCATTCTTGTCAAAGAACTGGATTCTATACTAAATTAAATTTTATATGTTTTTTAAAAAAATTTCCCCTTTGCAATACTGAAGTATTTGAAATGGGGCCATATGAATAACACAGAGAAAATTATGCATAACGTGTAGTGAATAATCCTGTTAACATATCTTTTTCAAAAGCAGTAATTTCCAAGCATATCAAGACATGCTCAGGAAGAATTTTAATTGTAGCATTGATAATTTGGAAGAGAAGCATAAAATATCTAAAATAAGGAAACTTAATTTCTCCCCCCTATGTTTTTAATCGTTGAGTCATGTAGCAGAAACAAAGCTGAGAAATTAGTTAACTGCTCTGTACAGAAAACAAATTATTAAAATTTATTCCTCCCTTTATTATTATTTTATTTCTTCAAAGAATCCCTATATTTTCAATCGATTGTTTGTAAAATTCAGTAATTTGTCTCTGAAAACTCTATAATGACATAACTACATTTGGCTATAAACCTAGGTATATATCCATCTAAGTGGAAAATATAAGTAGATGTCTGTGAACACAGTTTTTTTTACCCATGAAACTTTTCAGTGATGTTTTCTGTCATTTGATCATGCATAATTTTGTTTTGTATGTATGTGCTCTGAGATATATACATAGACTATGAAGCAAAGTGCTACTTCTCAGAGCTGAAGATTGGAAGAGACTGATAAGACTAGAGTCCTTAAACAACAGAGATTCAACATACATCCTATGTAATTCCACATGTCATGGACCTCCAAACCCTTTCTAATACCTTCCAATAAACTAAAATACTAATGTGTTATTTGCAAGGATTGGGCAGAAACAGCACTGCTGTATTAAAGGAAAAGTATAAGTGTGAAAGTTGCTGTTCCAGAGATTTAGCTTAAAACAAGAAAGACATAAAAACAGTCTTCTGGAGAAATGGGAAAACTAGGACAGTAGAAAGTTCTGTTTTAAAGCTAAAAAAACCGAACAAATCAAACAACCCAAACCAAACAAGTCACTGCTCTAAATACAGTTTAAAGGGAAATAATATTCAACTTATTTTCATTTCACTGATTTCTCACCAGTAAAAGATTACTCTGAACATTTCATATGCTGCCTGAATCTTGTTTTATAAGCTACAGTTTGGTATTGAACAGTCTTTGCAAAAGTCAGCTGTACTAAGAAATGATCTTTCAAGAAATGGCTGGATTAGAATTCCCTAGGGGATGAAATAAAGGATATATCTTCAAAAAGCACAGACTGATAGTCTTACCTGAATCTCCAGACATTCTCTACTTCTTAGACAAAATTTACATGGAGAAGTCTACTTTTGAAAAAGACATCAACTCCCTGTCTATGCACTTGTTTTCCACTCCATTGGACAAATTCAGCCAATTTACAAAAAAACCCCAAAGCTTCAGCAAGAAGGGAAAAAGTCATAGTTATTTTCCATACCATACAGAAGGTTAAACTTAAATTTGAATATCTTACTAAACACATCCAACTGTCTTCTACCACATTTTGAATGATGTATTTGTAGTGTGCACAAAGAAGTGTAAAAACTCTGCTAGACATACTACAGTACCTTTGTTTAAGACAAAAGAAAACAAACCAAATAATTTGTTTTTTTACTTGAATATATATTCATAAAAATGTCTTGATGATGTTTTCACTATAGCACTGTATGTTGTATCATTGTATATAGGCTGTAGCACTATAGGTTTAGCTGTAGTTGATTGTGAAGTGGAAAATGACCTCAGGTATTTTTCAAAGATGAATGCTTCTTGAGGAAGAAATAAACTAGGAATAAACTACAGAACTGACTTCTGGGACTGCAAACATATCAAATTGAGATGATAAGACCATACTCAATGAGCACACTAATAAACAAGAGGTGGTGAATTCAACAATGAAAAGCGTACGAACTCTAGATTTGAAAGGGACAAAAAGGCATATTTCAGTTGAAGGTTTTTATTCCTTCAGAGTCTCTGAAAATATTAATAAAGAGTTTTATTACACTGAAAGCTGGTGCTGCCTTTTGAATCTCCATTGTGTTTCACTTTAGAAAAGGGAAGTTAGCTGTCTGGGCTACAAAAATGATATTAAATATATACCTGCTGTGTTTATCAGCAAAGCTGTTGACTTTCAACCCCCTGCTGCCCCCATTTCCTTACCCAGATGATATTGTTCAGGAAAGCAATTACAAACAAACGTAGGCAGATGTGAGCAGCCTGGAAACTTTGAATGCGACTCAGGAGTTCACGATAATCCCGGGCTGTTTATCTGTACGACTGTGAATACCAGAGAGAATATATCCAGTGCTGAAATTCTCCTTATTACCTTCCCAGTGTTACCCTGGCACAAGGGTTATTTCCTTATAAAGCATGTAACAGGGATTACAGCATCAGCATTGATGACAAAATCAAGGTAGAGTGGTAAGCAAATCAAGCCAAACTGCATGAGCACAGAGTATGTTTTGACACAATCTCTAAATGCACATTTGTTGTGGAATGTACTGTCTTATGGTTTTTCTAGTCTGTGCTTGAGCTAGCTAATAAAAGTCTTGTTACCCTATTTCTTGAATTGACATTTTTCATTCCTGTCTTCGGAGTTATTTTTAGTGTTCCTACACAGCTTTAATAGGAATTGAGGACATATCGAAACCACAGTTCCGAACTAGGTTTTTAAAGCCAATGTTATTAGCAAAAAGATTGCAGCAGAAAGTTCAGAACTACTAGTCACAATGCAAATTTAGTGTATTCTGCATACATCCACTGAGGAGAAATACTTGGCATTTTATAAATCTCATAATTTCTGGAACAAACAAATGCACAGAATGTATAACAACACTATAAAATTCAAAAAACAGGACTCTGGAAAAAACAATCATGATACATTTCATTCCAGACATAGACTCTACCATAGGTAAGTGTGGGTTTTTTGATGGTTACCTTTCTCATCCTGGACCTAATATATACTGCAGTATCCTGATTTCAGCTGAGAAGTTAATTTTTTACCTAGTAGGTGGTATAGTGTTATGTTTTGAATTTGGATTTTTCCTTTTTTTTTCCGTCCTGTTATACTCTCCTCATCCCAATCCATGAGTTTTACTTTTTTTCCAGCTCTTCTCCCTGTCCTGTTGGGGGAGAGTGATCAAACAGCTGTGTGGTGTTTAGCTCCTTGCCAGGTTAAACCACAACACACAGTCAATACATAAACATGAATTCAACAAAGAAATTTCTATGATTGCTTGACCCCTGTAAAAAGAATAGATCCTTTGCTTTCCCATCCATCCCTACTCCAGTTTTGACACTGAACTTTCAATATAGACTGTAAAGCTAATTCTCTTTTGCCCTACACAAGTCCAGAAATGTAGACTGAATAGCAGTTTCTTTCTTTCTTTCGCTGTTTGTTGATGCCTGTATGTGACCCAGATTGTCATTCCCAGTGTGTTCAACTTTGATTTCTATTTTATGAAACTTGTGGTGTAAAGCAAAATTTGTACATTTTTTTTTTTGTTATTGCCTGTCTGTCATGAAACCCATTCATTTGGAGATTTAGTCTACCTTAGCATTGCTAAGGCCACTACTCAACCATCAAATTGTAACCGTGACCTGCAAGACAGCACAGTACCTTTGGATATTTTTAAATGAAACAGCACTCTAAAGGTAATTCAGAGGAAGGATTGTGAAACTAATTTTCCCAATAAATTAATGGAATTGAGGTGTGCTTTGACCTCCTGTGTAACCAGTCACCTTACTAAGCAATACTTTATAAAATCTCTGCACAATAAATGCATTCATTACAGTATCAGCAGTAAGAAGACTACAGATAGATGGTTTACACTCAAAGATCCCATTTGGCCTATTGAGAGAAAGTTTCTTCTTTGTAATAAAGTGTAGGAGGTGGTAGTGTTAAATAACTTTAAAGCAGTAGAGGAGTCACCCCTTCTACGAAGGGAATTCAACTGCAATGTAGTATATGGCCATTCTGGAGTGTAAAGCATTTTCAGATATTTGCTTCATGCTTTCAGAGTAAGTGAAACATTAATTATACCAGGACTGCATCTGACTGCGCATCTTTCTCTCTCAAACATGCACACTCTACTAAGGAAAAATAAAAATAAAAATTTAAAAAAATCAAAGAATAACGAAAAGGAAAAAAAATAAAAGAAAGAGGAAAAGCATGTTGTCAGTGCTTAATATAGGAATTGTTTTCAGATACTGCAATATATGAAAAAGAGAATGAGACTGACACAACTTGTTCTTTGAATACTGTAAAACATTTTAATCACAATTTTGATTGTCTTGAATCATATTAGGACTTCTTAAAACAGATCAAATGCCAAACCCACTGAAAGTTTACTCAAATGAGGATATGCTGACTATTGAAGTAAACGATATCAGCATTTGCCATTGCATTGCTAAAGTACAGCTAAATCTGTTATCCTGCCAGCAGCTGTTTGCAATTAGACAGATGCACCAATTGGAAAAACAATATAGAGAAAGAAATAAGAAAGCAGAGATATGACAAAGGTTAGGCCTTAACCCATTCTTTACTGCCTTTAGGATTAAAGCTTTGTCCTTCCTGCCATGCACAATCTATTATTAAACATTTCTTTTGCATTTGTATGTAATTGTTTATAATCAACTTCTGTAATTAGCCTTTAATATTTAGTTTTAAATACCATCTATAGTTTATAATCTTTATCTGCCAAAACACTGTTTTATCTTGTTCTGTCTCAGAATTAAAGGGTTACTAAATAGTCTTGCAAAAAACCCCAAGCCCCAACCCAAACCAAAACACAAAACTCATTTAATAGATATTAGAACAATATTAAAATATATCTACCATAAGTTAGTGTTTACATTATACAGAAAGTATAAATGCTGCATTTGCACAAAATAACTTGTTATTTATGTTTTATGGATCACTCCCTTAGGCAACTTTTCATTATGAAGACTGAAGTGAAAAAAGGTCTTTGAAAAATCAAATGATTGCTGATACTGGCATTATTTTCAGGAAAACTTCAAGAGGCAAAGCTAACTTCCTCACATGCTGAACACACAAAAATAAAGTATTGTCCAGTTTTGCATAAACTCCTCCCAGATAAAAAAAAAAATTAAAAAAATCTGTACATTTTTTGTGTTATGTTTCTCCCCTTACCAAATGCAACAAGCATTATTTGGCTACTGCTTTGATCTGTATTTTACTGTATTATTCCATACTTGATGTAATTTAATAATACTTAAATGTTTCTAAAAATACTTTTAAAGCCATCATAAGTTACTTTAAATGCAGAGATTATATTTGCTTGCTTATATACTTATTTTATGATCTTTCATCCAAATAATTAATTATTTGAACTGCATAAGTACTTGCTTAGTGACTTTCAGATTTATGTTGGCATTCTAAAAGCGAAATATTCCTTGGCAACATCCATAGGCTGTGTGAAATTGCTCCCTTTGCAAGTGGACCAAATGCTCTGTTCCATGGCTGTGCCAGTTGCAGCAGAAGCTACTGTATGCTGAGGGAACATTGTCATTTGTGTGATGTATGCGTGCCTCGAAGCAACTCTTCGGGTCCCTCCAAAGAACACAAACAGATTGTGAATTCTACTGATCAGTCCATAATCCACAGAGAGCTGGCTGTTTGGCTTTAAAACATCAGAGGTTTTTGCAAAAAAAAACCCCTTTTGATTATAAAGGCAAAGGAAGAATAATTCTGACAAAGACACACAACAAGAAAAATAGTAAAGTATTCCACTTAAACTGAAGGTTAAAGCTACTGGGTATTTTCAACAGAGATCCCAGAAGGAATATACTGAGTTTTTCCTCTCACAATTTTCTTTCTTCCATCTCACTTTCACTTTCCAAATTCTCAAAAGATTCCTGCCTTTTCTTCTTCTGTGAATGTCTTGCAAAAGAATTTTCAGTCTTCTTCTTTAGACATTATTTATGTCCAGGATTCTGTAATATTTCCAAAACTCGAATTGATATTACTTACCTGAGAACTTCCTATTCCCTCTGTCCACCATGTAAAGTTATCTTCTATGCATTTGAACACTGCACATTTCCAAGCTCTATCCCACAGAAATATTATTTTGCCTTCTCTAGAATTTTCTTTGTCAGTCATATTACTCATCTCAATGATGTTTCCATGTTGTGACCAATGGAAGGTTTGACTTGGAAGATGGGGTATCTGTTGAAGCAAGGTTCACAAATGATTCACCATTGTTCCTTCAGCTACAGTTTGGGCAAGGAAGAAGCTTTGAGGTCATGAAAAATAATAAAGAAATAGCTCAGTCTGTTTCCACAGTTGAAGTAGTTGACAGCAGTCCTCTGCTCACTAAGGAGGTGGCTACCAGGTGGTGGAATAGACAATTGATCCACAATGACAGACAGAACTTTCTGGGGCCAGGAGAGAATAACTTACTTTGCCTTGTTTAAAACTTCCAAAAAGTTAATATACACACTTCAAACAGTATTACAAAGGCAAACATTTTCCTTCAGCACAGTGGAGGAAGGCTATACTTCAGCAAAACTGATGCCAGGAAAATGAGATGTTCAGCAGCATGTCCTCTTTTGTCTTTAAACCTTTGCCTGTTTGCTTGTTTGGTTTGTGACTTTTCAGCGCTTATTTTTAGGGCAAAGTGTCTTTGATGTTGGGCTGTTAGATTAAGTGAAATAATAAATTCCTTATATGCTAATACCTACATCCCTAGTCAACAAGGATGCCTTTTGTCAGGAAGATAGATAATTAAATTATCCATTCCCCAAGTAAACAAACTTTTTGATCAAGTAAGGCTTCTCAATAGCTTTTGAAATGAGTGGTGCATTGTCTCCTAGTAAGTTGTCACTGTCTTTAATGAATTCTCATTCTGAAGTGACTTTCTGATGTAGCTAATTTAGCCTCCTACTCAGTATGGATTTATGAAGGATTGTGTATAGAAGACAGGAAAATTTATCATAATAGTTTGACTCAGCATTAGTTGGGGTTTTGGGGCTTTTTGTTTTGTTTTGTTTGTTTTTGTTTTTTTTAGGATTTAATATTAATTAGGGATGACAGATTACAATAATATAATTGAAATCTTCTGTTAAAAGAATGGTAACAAAGGACCTCATTTCTTTCCTCATTCTTGACCAAAACAGAGCTGGAAGATATCTGGGGACAAAATGGTAGATTAGAGTCCAACCTAGTTTACTCCAGCACATTCTGATGTTCAGGGTGAAGAAATTTTCTATTTCCAAAAATAATCTTTTAATGTGAATATAGGGATGTAATTGAATGATTGATTTTTTAAAAGGCCAAATATTGATAATATGTCTTGGAAAGTGATACATCAAAAAGGGTATGTAAGGTATTGAATCATAGCAAAGAAGATTATCCTCAAGAAGATTATCCTGGGAGGTACTGAAAAACAAATGAAGGACAATGCAGTCACTGGTCACAGCCAGCATGGCTTCATGGGGGGAAGGTTCTGCATATCAAACCTGACTTCCTTTTATCACAAGGTAACCTATCTAGTTGATCAAGGGAAGCCAGCTGATGTAATATTTTTTTTATTTCAGTAAAGCATTTGATACTGTATCTATAATATCCTTCTGCACTCAACTGGATAAACACATCATATACCTGAGCAATGGGCTCACAGGTCAGGCACAAAGGGTTGCAGTGAATGGGGTGACATCAGACTGGTGCCCTGTCACTAGCTGTAAAACTCTCTCCCCCTGGGAAGGCCACATACACACAGGACACTCACATGAGAGGCGGTGTCATAAACCATCAAAGACCCTCCATGTGCCTCCCAGATTAATTCCTGAGGCCTTGCACCAGAGCACTGCATGTGCTCTTAAGTGATGCAGCAGATTCGGAGTCTGTTGCAAAAGACAATGTAAAATTGTTCCCTCCTCCAGGGGAATTACCTCAGCATTCCCACCTGGCCCAAATGTATCCATTGAACTCTATATTTTGTGTGACCCTCACCACCAAGTCTAGAAGAAGAGGAACAACTGGATTCCATGGGGATCCATGGCATGGTGATGTCTTCTACTTAATGTGGCTCTGTGACTCCTTTTCTCTCTTCCCTAGCCCTCTCTTTCTATTTATTTCTATCTGTCTCTAACTATTTCATATTAACTGTTAAATAAAATCCATACTATTGACTTCAGCTTACGGTCTTGTTTGCACCTTAATTTAGGCAGAGGTATCTCTCTAACAATTCTAATAACCAGATTGTAACAGGTACTCTGTATCAAAGGACAATGTGTGTATAAAACTGTGTAGGTCAAGGGAAGATTGGCAAAGCACCTGTAAGAGGATTATGCCGAGGGTCACAAAGTAGGCAAATCACAAATACCAGGCAAATCACATGGCCCAGCAATGTCTCTGAGCAGAAATACCAGAGAATGACAGGGAAAGTACTCCAGGGAAATATTATATAAACTTGTACTGTTTTTTTTTTCTTTCCCAGGAGTCCATTTATGTCTACTGGGTTGAATCTGTATTAGACTGACTGCAGACTAAATAATATACCACACACACAATGGACCCATGATATGACCTCTAGTGGGCTATCTTCTCTTTTTGTATTTTTTGATAAACTTTACAGAGTATATGCTATGGTATAATTAGTCTATTTTACCAATATGTTCAACTGCAAATAGATAGGCCTCAAATGTTAGAAGAAAACAAAGGGAGATTTGCATCTGAAATTCCAGGCAGTGTTATGTGTACTTCCTGAGAATCATACCAAACATATGAGTTTTTAATATATTGCTGTGTTTGGTTCAAGTGGCAAGGTTTTGGTATCAGGGGGCTGGCTTCGGGTATGTGAGAAGACACCAAAAGTTGTCTGTGTGTTGGACAGAACCATTTCCAGCTGGCTCCAAGATGGACTTACCACTGGCCAAAGCTGAGCACATCAGTGACATGTAGGACTTCTGTGATAAGACATTTAAGAAGGGTAAAATAACACTGCACAACAGAAAGGACTGAGAATATATGAGAGAAACAGCTCTGACAACATCAAGGCCAGTGAAGAAGTGGGGAGGAGGTGCTCAAGGAACTGGAGAAGAGTTTCTCACCCAAGCCTGTGGTGAAGACTGTGGTGACACAGGTTGACCCCGTGCAGCTCATAGAGGTTCACAGTGGAGGAGACATCCACACTGTGGTCTGTGTAAGTCTTCATGCCAGAGCAGCTCTAAAGGAAGCTGCAGCCCATGGGAAACCCATACTGGAGCAGGATGCTGAGAGGACCTGTGGCCCATGGAGAGAGACACCTAAACAGAAATGGGTTTACTGTAAGGACCTGTAACCCTATGGGGTACTCACATATGAGCATGCCGTTCCTGAAAGACTGTATCCCATGGAAAGGACCCATGCTGTACAAGTTCATGAGGAAAGGCAGCCTGTGGAAAGGACCCTTGTTGGAAGTCATGAACGACTGTATTCCATGGGAGCGACCCCAAGCTGGAGCAGGGAAAATTTATGAGGAGGAAGGAGTGTAAGAGAGAAGATGTAATGATCTGACCACACTCTCATTCCCCATCTCACTGCACTGCTCAGGTGGAAGAGGATATATAGAAAAGCTGTGAGTGAAGGCGTGTCTGGAAAGAAGGGAGATGTAGGTTTAAGGAGTTTTTAGATTTTTTTTCTTCTTATCCTATTCTATTTACTTGCCAATAAATTAAATTAATTTTCCCCAAGTCAAGTCTGTTCTGCCTGAGGTGGTAATGGGTATGTGGTCCCTTTGTCTTGAACTCAACCAATAACATTCTGATTGCTTTTCTGAGTTCTTAATATGGAAGATACAGGTGGTCATAGAGGGGAGATTTGAAAAGACAGCAGAAAGGATTTTCTTAGTCATCTTGACAACTTCCTTCCTATTCTTACACAAACATATCTTACATACTTGTCCTGTCTCACTTTTAAACTAGTAAGATTTTTTCTTCCAGAATCTCACTCTTTCTTCTAATCTCCAGCCTAAGTTTTCCCATTTATACCCATTTGTTCTTGTGTCAACCTTGTCTTTCAGTTGAAATAGCTTTCTCCTTCTTTAGCATTTATCTACCTCAGAAGTATTTATAGAGAGCAATGATATACCCTATCAGACTCCATTAAGTTATTTTAGTCTACTCTTACAAGATAAGCTCTTTTTTCCCTGATCATCTTAGCAGCCCTTCTCTGCAACTATTCCAGTTTAATTAATCTTTCTTAAACATGGGCTATCAGAACAGTGTATGCATTATTGCAGAAGAAGTCTTACCAATGCCTGGTCTAATTGCACTAACACTTCCTTATCTCTAGCAGTAATACTTCCTTTCATACATTCCAGGATTTCATTTGCTTTATCATGATCACATGCTATTTTTTATATCCATATTCCAACTGATTAACCTACAGCTGAAAATTACAGATCTAATTATTTGTTCTGTGTACTTCCACTTCTGTTTTAGACACAAGCAAATTGGACCTAACAACAGGGCAATGACATGTAAACATTTTATGCAGAAATGTCCATATTGCTTAATTCAATGCTCTGTGTCTACCCCAGTATCCGCTGCAATTTTAGGAAAAGTTTATTTTTTGATTCCACTTTCCACATCAAAAGGTCAACAAAATAGCCAAGTAATTATGTTATTTCAGTCCTGACTTACAAATTAATATGAAAGGAATAATTTTTAAATTAGTTCTTTAGGGCAATTTTTGTAATGGGGGTCTCTATTGGGCAGCACGCCAGCTGTAATATTCAGCTTCTCCTACAGTCATGGCTCAATTAAGCTTTGTACATACCAAGAGATCTTACCATGTAAATCTGTGTTTCTGAGAAGCATTGTTGACACAAGCCATTATTTCCAATTACACTGAGACTCAATTACTATCTATCATGAGAGGTTTGAAATTAACCCCCGTCAGAAGTGTTTGTGATGTCAGGAGTGCACGAGCTGCCTATGGTCTCAGTCTTACTATTAAAATTACCACAAAGGAATTAGCTTCCTGTGTCTTGATCCTATGGATTCCATGAACTTTACATTTTTCTTCATTGATGTTAAATAGTTGGAATTCATTGCTGTCTTAGCTAAATCTGTCAACAGAATGGACTCACAAATTGGACTATTTATACTTCACAAAAGTAGAGGACTATTTTATTTACTACTACTAGAACTTAGACTGAGAGCTGATAATGGGAAAGAATTTGCTATCTACAGTTTTAGGACTGCAATAGCCTTTTGTGAATTCCATGAGCTGCTTCATATTTAACTTGTGGGCTTTCTTGTGCCTGATGACTTGTCTAACAACCTTCAATGTGCTCAAGTATTACAGCTGACATTTGGGCAATTCTTATCAATTACATTGGTGGTTATTAACAGCAGTACAAAAATATGCTTATACTTAAGGAGATGAAAAGAAGACAAGTAGACAGATATTTAGCTAAACCAATCTACGACATTCCAACTGGAGGCACCAGTTGAAATATTTCCGATTAAACCCAGCAAAACCACGCTACAGAGATAGTCTTTCAATTGGTGTTGTGAGAATTTCAGCAAAATAGAAATGCACACTTTTATGTCTTTTGCTGAAAAAAATTTACGTGAAGGAGGAAAGAGAAGAGGTGTATTTAACCCAGGGAGGCAAAACCATAGGAGATTTTTCAATGGACTCTCTGGCAAATGACTCAGAGTATACAAAACCAAGAAAGGGCTCTCTCTGTTCACTGGGGAGAAAGCATGTAGTAAAAAGGCCTAAAGAACAGCTGGAGATATTTGATTTTATACAAGCAAAGCTTTGCAACAGAAAGGACATAGAAGCAGGAGACTAGCTTGATTGGGAGTCTCAGTCTCAGGATTCTTTTAAGAAGAACTGAGCCTAGTGATGTTAGTGAGAACTAAACTGCCTTTCTTTGATCTCTGATAGAATAAACTAGAAGAACTAGTTCTAGAACTTCTACTTCCAGAGAGTCTGTGCAGGAGACCACAGAATTGTGTAGAAGACCACAAAATGGTTAATGAAATCACTGCCTGCCTTCTCTTGTTTGTTCACAGTAAAGTGTTTGCTTAAGTTTCTACATTTATAAATTGTAAATTTGAAAATTCTTTCAAAATCATGGTGATGTGCTTGACATTTTTTCAGCTTTGGAGGTAGCTAATATTATTTGTTATGAATCTAGACTTTGATTTTATCTTTGTTGTATGAATTCCATCACATGCTTTGATTTATCGGCAACCGAACAGAGCCTTCCACTGGCATCAAATTGTTCAACTGCAGCCTCCAAAGTGACATCAAAAGGATTGAAAGATATTACCATTTTTTTGCAAGACAACAAATCAAACTGACTATTATTAAAGAGAAACCACCTGTAAAAAATAGAAAACTTCCTTCTTCAAACAGTGAAGAGGAGATAAATTCACTGCAGCTAAGAGGAGATCTTTTACACACACATCTTGAGAAAAAAAGGTTGTGCAGTTCTGGGGTATAAATTGGTTTAATACTAGAAGTGCCACATTTCTTATGTACAAGTTATGTGTCATTTTTTGTTCTGAATTGGTTCTGGGAGAAACACTGACTGGATTATTTCTGGAATGTAATGACAGAAGAATAGTGTTTCTTGTTTCTTTTCTATTTTGTCTGTCCTTTCATGTAAAGAAAACAGATTTTCTGAAAGGGAAAAAAGTGTTAAGAAACACTAACTGGAGGACCAACTGGAAACAGCTGAGACTAAATATGTCCCTCTATTCCTAAAGAGACAGCAACTGAACTCTTTTCTCATCCACTTCAAAAATAAGGAACCTAGTATACTATGGTGAGAAAGCCCAGTTGAAGCCAAGTGTAATGTGGGAAGCTGTTATTTGAAGTAATTTTTTTTTTCAATTGCATATATGTGTTAATAAATAAGCCTAAAGGGCCAAAATTTTGCCAGCTAATGTCTTTTTTTAAAACTACTTGGGATGAAATGAAGAATTCTGTTTTATATATATAGTCTTCCTAGTGTCTTTATTTCAAGATAGGATTAAACAAAACAAACCAATACTCATATGCCATTCATCCTGAACCACAGAACCCTCAAGATGATCAGGTGGATGCCTGAGCCCAATTGTTGCCATGCATTTTAAGCTTCTGGCATTCTACTTAATGCTTGCATCAGAGTAGAAGAAATATGAATATTTATCTCAAGATATTGTGTCAAGTAAAATGTCTCATACTTGAAAAGAAGCATTCAGGGATACTGGGAAAGACTTAAGTTGATGATAAATGCTTTTCTTCCTAGGTTTTTTTTCCTGCTTCAAGCTCTAAGGATTGCAATACCTACATCCATTGAATTTTTCCCTATATATTTCATACATAAATCTGAGTTTTCAAATAAATTATAAATAACAAAATATTGTTTTATTTTAGTTTTTGACATGAGTAAAGAACAACTACTAGTATATCCTTTTTATTAAGTGAGATTAGTTGAAGTCTTAGTAAAAAAATGAAATCTGCAAGATAATAAGAAAACAAAATGTATAGTTTTGTCTATGCTCTGCCTAGATAAGCCAGTAACAACCAAATTCCCAACCATTACTGAATACTGACATGTTTTAGGAAGACTAACTTTAAATGGGGAGACACAACTGTACACTTTCTGTTACTGTGAGCAAATCAAAGCTCCTATCAAAGCACTAATCAGGCAGCAGGCATCCATGTGGCCAGATGGATAGGCAATCTCTGTCAAGAGTAATACAATTCTGCTATTTGCTGAATAGCAGCCAATAATAATTCACTGCTTTTATGCAGAAAAGAAGTTTAGTTTATTTCTAATTTCTGATTAATGTTCTGTAAATGATTCTTTGGCCAGTGTGCTTTGAATCACATGTGGCCATGAGGATATAACCCTTTGATTGACTTGCATATGGATCTCATTAGGAACTAGCGAAAGACATTATTTACAAAATGCAAAAAGAAATAAACTGGCTGAAAATTCAAAAATCTCTGACAGCAGAGACAAAAATTAGGAAGCAGGCTTCATGCTGAGCATGTAGTCAGCTGCTTAGCTTTCCTCTTAGTCCAGCAAAATACTTGATTAGTGACAAAAATTGGATCTTTGGGTATGTAGACACAGCCCATCACTTAAAAAAAATATTCCATGCCTTGACATATGGATCATGTAACTGCCAAGAACACCTCCTCTCTGGCTTTGGTGCAAGAACATCTGATTACAGGGACAGAGAGCTTGCTGAAGAACACCAGAAAGAGGAAAAGGCAGTACAGTTGTTAGCAAAATTGCACTCCAGATACCCCTATGCACAGTAATTGTAGTGAGTGACCTTTAAGAGAAACAGACAAAGAAAAATGCTAATAGAAATACAATTTCTAAATTTTTCTTAGTATTTGCAGTGGCTTTATATGAAATTTAGATGGTAGCTCTGTCTATTTTGCTAAAGAACTTCCAGCACATATTTAAGTATTTCTGAGTAATGGATTCTTCAGATCTCAGCAAAGTCCCACCTTTCTGAATACAGAAAAAGAACTAATTATGAGATTTATCCTTTTCATAGAAACTATAACAAGAATTGAAAATTAATATTATTTTGCTTAATTCAATACAAAACTAAATAATGTGAGTTATTTTTTAAGGAGAGAATTAATGGTAAATAAAGAATGAAATCTATTAATACATGTAATAATTTCTATAGTTCAAGATATACTGTTTTATTATTTTGTCATTTGTATGCATCTTTTTATGGTATTTATAGGCTTTTTGGCAGAGCATGATCATCTTGAATTAGAGTCATGCACTCTGAAGTGCCAGAAGGAGATTCATCTTAGTGGTCTATATTTACTGAGTGCTAACGAGCATTTTGCTTTGGATTTCATAAGTCAGGTCACTTTCTGCTGACAAATTAAAGTTACTGGTTACATTTGCAGATGCAGAACGAATTGTAGTCATTGCAATTGCCAGTGAAAAGGAAGTTGACACATGAAGAGTCGGTACACGCAGTTTAGACATTAAGATACAAATCCTGTATCCACTGCTTCTATTGAATGAGGTTGTCTCGTGCCTTGCAGAAGAAATTAAATACCTCTGGCAGCACTGTTGGGTCACACAACAGAAATACCTGCTCTCCATTCTGAGCATGGATTAAGGCCTTCATCTACACTCAGGTTTGTTTCTTGCCCTTGGATCAGAGACAGGTTTGGAGGGACTCCCAGGGAATTCTGGGGAACAAAAATTGGACTTTGATCCTAGTCAGAGTGCGGATCCAGCCTGTCTGCAGGGTGTATGGCCCAGCCAAACCACAGTGTATCCCATCTGCTTTGGTACAGATGTCAGGTGAGGACACATGTTCAGAGGATTGGCAGATGGAAGATGTAGGTAGCTTGAAATGTATCCATGTTCTTGTTTATAGGCAGAAGCATCTGAAATGGAAATGGAAACACCTTACAGGCAGTGAGATGTGAATGCATTCAGAGGGTCAGGAAGCCCAACTGTTTGTTGTTTGGCCAAGGCTACTAAGCTCAATGCACACTCAGTCCAATTATTCAAAAATAAAGTAAGAATATCCTTTTTGCATCAACCTGCTGTCTATAAAAGCCTAGTTTAAATTAAGAAAGAGGATCCTTGTCATTAGATAATTTGTCACATCTCTGCAATTGATGTCATTAAGCACTATGGACTCAGCCTTTGAACTGGTTTCTCTAAAGCACCTCTAGACGTTAAAAACCTCTAAGACAATTAAAAATTAATAGTGAATTGTAGTATTTGGCCCAGTAATAGAGATTCTAAGAATCTTACGTCAGAAATTAATTATTTTAGTTTTTGGCACTTTTACTACTTTTGCTAGAATGTAACTAGTCACACTTTATTTAGAAAGAGCAAGAGAAGGAGCAGATGGCAGAATTATTTATTTCTGCCATCATAGTTTTTTGACAAGAATAATTCTTTTAAGTCAATATGTTTTTAGTGTATACATCTGATGCATTCATATATTTATATACATAATAAATCCTCTGTGTGTGCAAATATGTGCACACCTGTATTTATGATTTATTCACAAGATGTTATTTCACCTATGATTTATTCCCAGAATTTTAGTTCAGAATGTCTACAGGTTGACAGTTTATTAATATTAATATATTCCAAATGCTTTGGATTATTCTATCTATTGAAGAATGAGAAAAATAATATTAATAAATTTCAAGGAGACAAAATAAATGACTATTGTTGTTCTAAATGAAAACCTGCAAAATGTCTTCTGGAAACTGTTTTCCACAGAGAAGAAAACATAGATCTTTACTATTTCATGACAAGCAACAACTTTGTCACTTACTTTAAACATGACAGTCTTGCCCAGGACCAAAAAAAATAGACAGCTAGACAAATAAAGCGGGCTTTAAGACTAATATAAAAAGTCTTCTTGTCTTAATGATACAAAATTATTTAAAACCCTATACATGACATAAATAAGAAATTGCTCAAGCTAAGACAATTAGAAAAACTAGTAACCTCTGAATTTCTTACTGAATATGTACTGAATTTAGCCTTTTATTAGTTTATAAAATTATCCTACTCAATGGAACTTCCTCATGTCTTCCTCTGATCACAGAAAGAATCAAAGTGTGCCACATGACCTTTGCCTGGGGCTTCCTTTCCCTCTGACTGGGGGAGGGGAGGACTCATGTCTTGGGCTGCCCCTGAGAGCTGAGGTACTGGCCCATAGGAATGTGGAAATACACAGAGTTTCTTCTGTGTTTCAGAGTCAGGAGGATGCCACCCTTACGGTTGGTGTACCCATTTCTGGGTAATACATTTGCTACCAAGCTGCTGGAATGTGATGCAGGGGCATTTTGAACCACCTTCCTCCACATGACCATTGAGCAACAGACATCCTCTGGATCTTTAGGGCTGTTATCACTTTTTAGTTTACTAAAATGTCTTTCGGCACTGCTAATACACTCAGCTAGTGGATACCTTCATCTGCAGTGGTCCACTTGCCTATGAAGTTCACAAGATCTTCCCTAAATGGATATCTTGCCCTCACACTTGGGAGGAGCCTTCTCCAAAAACTACAAATAATTTCTTCTTTTTCAATTCCTCTTTCAATTTCTTGATCTCTAGAAAAGGATCCTAGCTATTTGGCTTCATGACCTTCTAATTGCTGATTGTCAGCACCACTATCCAGCACTGAAGCAGCCAGGCAGAAGTCCACTCACCTGGCTGGAGGCTGTAATCTTTTTGCAATTCTCAAAGTTCTGGTGGGGTCGAGGACTGTATAACTTTGGTGTTCTGTTTGATTTGTCTCACTCCTTTCAATTTATTTGTTAAAGGACCAACTCTGACCCATCCTATCCTGATTCCCCTGCTTCTTCTTCCTCCCTTTCCAATCAATGATGTGGACCTGTAGCTTGCCTTATCCATGTTTTCTTTATCACTAGTGGGGCAATTACTGTCGTTGTTGTGGTTCGAGTACCTATCTCAGTGTCCTTAAATACAGTTCAGATTCCTAATTCAATTACAGTCCTCTGAGAGTACTGAACTTGCTTGATAGGCACGGGACAGGCCCCAGAACAGGGTGAAAAGCTCCTGGTTTTCACTGGCATAGGCAAAGCATCCTTCCATCAGGTGGTGCCTCAGTTTTTTAGGATTACCTGTTCAGGTATAAAGTCCCAGGCAAGAGGAGGTGATGACTGCCCTAGAAACCTGTCAAATCTTAGCACACACCCTGCCATCCAGCAACTGGACACCTCAGGGAACATCTCAGTATCTCCACACCTAAACTTTGTTTTCTCTTACACCAGAATGATACCAGATTCCATGAGCCCCATAGTGTGCCAATGGTATTAGTTAATATTATGACAATCAGCATAATATTAAGCTGCTTAATAATGAGCTATGACAGTGGGAACATTCATTATAAAACCATTCATATCAATCTCAGGTAGGGAGAGGGACGTGTATTCCATCACTATCCACAGAAGATAGCTCCCCCAGTACAACAAAGCCCTTGGTCTAAGGGAAAAGCTTAGAGCTCCTGTTTGTATTAGTATGGGCCCAAATTCGACAAAATGAAGAGGTGAGTGGTGTAGCTTACAAACTCGGTGTCCCACATAGGAACTTGCTACTCAGTAACTATATATACATATATATTTGTATATAAATAACATAGTTTGACTTTAAGTCCCCTCTGTGTGATACTGATAAAAGTGCTATGTCTTTCCAACATAGTTCAGGTTGTCTGTTGGTGCACAGGGTAGGATCAAATAAAAATTCATGAAAAAAGTTTCATTCTTTGCGCAGTCATCTATTGTCATATTTAACGCAGCTTTCCAGAGGAAGAACGTAATTTGTTAAAAAATTCATAAACAAAAAAGCTACCTTGTAAATGATGTCACGTGCCTTTTACTTTCATATTTGTTTGCTACTGAGGTGCCAGCCTGGAAACTTTCTTTTGCCCCTCTCATTTTTGTGCTTTCTTCCATGTTCATATATGGTATGAAGTGACTTCCCTCAATCCTGTGCCGAATCTGTATTTTCTGCTCATTCAAATTCTTCTAAAAACACATTGCTCTCAATGAACCACTAAACTAAACCCTCCTCTATCACATTGACATGCTGGATCTGAATTTATTTAAGAATAAATTATAGTCAGAAAATCTAAATTTCTTCTTCTCTTTGATCCTTGCAGTACCTTTTCAACATTCCAACTTCTTGTTCTTTCCCATCATTTCAAACAGATATCAAAACAGCAATTATGAAATTAAAATCACTGGAGCTCTGGCACCACTAGCATTTGAGGTGTCTTACATTCTTTGAAGATGTGAATCTACTTTCATTTTCCCTTTTCATGCTCCTTTAAAAGGCTGGAGCATTTTGAAGGGGCATGTGAGATCATGCATCAAGCCAAGATGTAATTCAATTCTGAATGCTTGCCCCATAATCCTCTCTAGTAAATGCCTGCTTGAAAGGCCATGCTGAGCAGGAGGGGGATACGCCAAGGAGACATGTGGAGGCCTGCTGGCACTTTTATGGGCTTCAGGATAGGCTGAGCAACAGCTTTCAGCTAAATCTCTGTGGAGATGGTTATATTACAGGACAGACAGTTTTCCAGTCTGAAAAAGTCAAGCAGTTAGTGTTACTTATAGATCTTTTGGTTAGCCCTCTCTGGTGCTGGGCTATGCACTTATGCTGTGAACAAAAAAATAAAGAACGAAGTCCCTCCAACACCCTTTCACTGCTTTGCAATGCCACAGAATGCAGGCTGCTATGTAAAACTCTTATCATAACAGCTAAAATGGTATTTTCTTTTGGCTACCTAAAGGTCAAAGATGAGTGACTTAATTATGAGATGTTGAATTCTGTTTTTTTTTCCAGTGGTTCTGCTGTCTCAGGTCTAAAATGTATTATGTAGGAGAATGTTTTACATTTAGATTTCCTCCCTGAATATCTTTATTTATGTTTGTGATGACAGGCTGGTACAGCACTATGCAACTTGTGAACATACACTCTGCAGGAAACACAGTGGCTTAGCCTTATTGAACAGAATTATACCAAAGGGCAAACTTCCAGGTATCATTAACTTGACATTTAAATTCTTCAGTGTGTTAACAATGTCAGAAATTATTACTGCAATGCAACATACTATAGCAAGATGCTATGTCGGATTACAAAAGGAAAGTGTTAAAATAACAGTCTTCGTTTGTCATTATCCTGGAGCTTAATGATATTTGCTGGTTTTGTCATTTTGGTTAAAATGTGGTTCTGTTATAATTGGATTGGTACAAAAAACTTACTTCAGGTGACGAATCCAAATGTTAGATCTGTAAGATGCATGTGTTTGAAGCAAGTTTTGCAAAATAAAAATAAATTAAAAAATAATCAGTGTGGGAGAACTGCTGTTTGAATAATCCAGGCAGTTAAATAATTCAGATAAGCTTTTTTATTTTCTTAGTATCTAGAAGTTCATAGCAGAGAATTCTGAAGACTCAGGTGAACTCCAATAATATTTCTTTTAAGACCTAGATTTTAAAGTTGCCAATTCTCTTTTAAAAAGTTTGGTTTTACTACTGTCACACAGCTATGTGTCTGAACCAGTCTCTTTCAAAGTTCCTTTTTTAGGTTGTATTTGAAACGTTTTTGATCAAATACTGTATTATGATCACAGCTGTCATTTACATATGAGTGTTTTTAGTCCTGTAAATAACAGTTCTAATTATTTAATCTTTCAAGAAAGGCAACTTGGGACCTGCTTGAAATTTAAGTTGCTGTTATCCATTCCTATGCAGTGCTTTAAATGCAGACTAATTATCTTAAGAATGTTGTTCGTGCAAAATAATAAGTAAAATTCCAAATCGCTTATTAAAAGCATTTATCTTCATTATAATAATATCTATAATTATAATGATTCTACTAAGTGTAATAATTTAAAATTATATGTTTCTCCTTCTGATATTGCACCACAAAATATATCTAGCATTGAAACTTCAGCTGTATTTCACTGTCTTCCTGTTCCAGTTCTTGCTATTCCTGCCTGAAAAAAAAAAAAAAAAACCCAAAAAAAACTTCAGAAAGTGGAAATTAAGATTAGCCCTATTGGGACAAATTGCTGCTAGTGCTAGCAGTAGAGCAGTGCATGAATGTATGTTCACAGCCTTTTGTCCACTCTAGTTTTAATGCTTCATAGATTATCTTTAAGGTTTTGTCCAACCCTTTCTATGATTCTGTATGTATTATCAAATTCCACAGTAAAAATATGATAATCAAAAAAAAATCCCTGAAGACTTTTCCACAGCTTTTCAGGAAACAGGACTCATTGACTAATTCAAGGGGTATTGTTATAGTCACTTGAGTGCAAGAAAACCTGTATCCTCCAATATTATGGCTATTGATCAACAATGCTTCCTCTGCACCATTACTTTTCCACACTTCGTCCCCATAACAAGTAGGCTAGGAACAGGCAAGAGATTGGAAGGGGACACAGCTGGGACAGCTGTTCCTAACTGACCAAAGAGATATTCAGTGCTCTTTAAGGTCATGCTCAGCAATAAAAACACTGGAGGGGTGGTGGTGTACTTTTCCCATAGTATCTGCTTCTTGGAGACTGACTGTGTGCTGATCTGCTGACTAGGAGGTGGTGAGTGCCTTTGCATCACTTGTTTTCTTGGCTGGTTTGGGTTTATTTGCTGCTTTGTTTTGTTGGTGGCTTTGGGTTTTTTCTGTTTCTTTCACCTGTTAGCCCATCTTTATCTTGAACTATAATTTTTTTCAGTTTTGCTCTTCAGATCTTTTCCTGTATCCTACTGGTTGTAGTGGGGAAAGGAATGAGCAAGTGGCTGAATGGTGCTTGGTTGCAGGCTGGAGTTAACACCACCACAGAGACACAGAAGTATTTTAACATATGCCTAAAATATTATATTGACAATAGTGATGAAGAAGGAAAAAACAGGAAAAACCTAAACCCAAACCAAAACCAATCCCAATGAATTAAATTTGCGCAAGGGAGCTTCTCCAGATTGCTTCAATCCAAACCTCTTCCTGAGTAATGACACAACCACTGCTCCATGACAGCAGGACATGAGCTGAGGCCCACATGTCCAAAAGTGTTGACAGATATGTGTGGACTACTTTTTAAAAGCAGCCTTGTTAGCATGTTTGAGACCTCACAGAGGTGATCACTCACTCACTCACTCACTCACTCACTCACTCACTCACTCGATCACTCACTCACTCACTCACTCACTCACTCACTCACTCACTCACTCACTCACTCACTCACTCACTCACTCACTCACTCACTCACTCACTCACTCACTCACTCACTCACTCACTCACTCACTCTTTACACTGTTTAGATCTTGGGGAATGGTGCTGAAGGCGGTTTCAAGGACAAATCAGACAACATAATTAGTGAAAAGATAGTAGATGGTCTTCCTATAGAAAAAACATAAAAACAAACATTAGAAAGTTGTAAGGATGCTGAGAAGAGGGAGGGACAATCCCACGGCTTCTGTCTTCTTTTACCAGCAGTGTGCTGGGCTTTTCATGGTGCATCATCTGTGGCTCCATCCATGACAGCACAAACCAAAGTATGAGGGATTCTTTGATGGCACTGTACCTGGCTATACTAAAAAATATGAATAGGTTATTTTCAGGCCCCAGATGTTCTGATTTTTTGGCAGACTGCAGTGCCTAAATAATCTTGTAAAGCTAAGTATAAGAGAGGTGAACTGTCTTGAAGGTATCCTGACAATATGATTTAGAACAAAAAATGAGCACAAACATTTCTCCTATTTTTTTGTGTCTCTTTCAGGAGGTAATTTTCCTGGCTATCTCTAAAACAGAACACATTTTGGAGCTGTAAAAGCAAAAATAGGATGATTAATCCAACATTGGTGGAGTTTATCACTTTTTCAGACAAGATGTTTAGTTTCACCACTAATACAGCTTACTCCTTTTCTTTATCCATACCTCTTAGTTTTATTCAAGTCTTCTACACACTTGATCTCTTGTAATAATCACAGCACTGCATTCTGGTACACCTGCTATTTCAAACATCTTTTAGATGATACTTTTTTCGTTCTTCAGAAAGAAACAAGAGATCAACTTTGATAGACAAGAATGTAAATAACTAATATCTCAGAAGTATGACAGAAAAATTTGTATCTTTTGTAAGTTTATGACTCCATCAAAGATCAAAAAAATGTGGCAACAAAATTAGTTTTGGTCTACAGACCAGAGTCATTATGACGTGTATTTCACTGAGATGGGAAGAAAATTATTTTTCATTGTTCTTAGATCACTTGTAGAATTTATTTTAATCACTTTCAGATGAATGTTACTTCTATATAAAAACAAACAGACAGTTTTTTTGTGAAATAAAGTCTGAAGTGAGGTGAGCACAAGTGGTCAAAGGTTCTTGATAAGTGGACCTGTGTTTCAAGGATGCCAAACAAAAGGACTAAATGACATGTATCTCTTACTGGATGTCCTCAGGAATTTTGTGTATGAAGTGGTGTCATTGGATACTGAAGCTTAATTTTTAGCTAAGGGCTGTTAAGAGCTGTATTTCATTTATAAATTAATTCACGTTGTGAGCAAATCAGAGCCCTCCCAGCACAAAATTTACTTTTAAAAGAAGTAAAATACAGCCCATCTATTTCACTATGCTACTCATATTCTGTGGTAGGTGAGTTGTCCTGAGTAGGATAAAATTGTTCTGCAGTTGACTTTTGAATTGCAACTTCGCAAAAATCAAGTTAATTATACAACACATTAAAAAATTATTTTATTTCTAAATGGAGAGGATAAAGTCTAAATGCACATCAACAAGGCAAATCTGAGCAGAAAATAGACTCTCAACAAAGAAATGTTCAGAGTTCAAAATCTTAGTACCATTTGTAATCTTACACTGGAATTTTTCTCCATTGTTTAGGCATTTTTATTAGAACTGTACCCAGGATTTAATGTAATATGTGTTGGGCTGGGATTAGGGAAGAGAGATAATAGTGCATGGCAACATGGCAGTCTGAGAGGATGAATATTATTAACTGTGAAAAATTTCATGTGAAGACTGACCTTGGTAATTAGGTTTTGATTTTGGTTGAATGAATTAATTATTTTTTTAACTGTAATAGTAGAAAAAACCTTATATTTCAGATTTAAAAATATTTCTTCAAATTTTCTGAATGTCATTTAACTACTTACATCAAAGATTCTTCAGTCTTGACATGAATGCTTTCCATAAATTTTTGCTTATGTTCATACCCAGAACTGTCTAAGCCCTAAGAGAGCAGAACACTTTGGCATTTAGCCCAGACCTAACAATCCATACATCAGGCAATTCTCAGCCTAATCTAAGAGAGGCTTTATTGAGGCTGAAGGGTATGAATAAAACAGTGCTCCTGCCTTCAACAATTGGTTCAAGAAAAATTCAGTTCTAGTGTGTTTTACAGCTCAGCTGAAGGCTCATGTAGAGGTGAACACTTAAAAGTGTTTTGGTAAAAGCTTCCTCTAAGGATATTGGAAATTATTGTGGTTTAGTTTCTGCTTTTGCTAGGTATCAGACATGCTTTTCTGGATTAGATATTAATCATTATGACATTGCCATTTTTAAAATATTGCTTTGTGCTCTTCTTTCAATCAGCTCTGTACAAGACAGCATTATTCCAAAATCAGTAATACTGACTAAGAAAGACAAAACAAATGCGGCTTGACTGAGGAGCGCTATTGCTGGGACTTATATTTATTAACTAATAATTCTGCCCTTGAAATCCCTTCTTCCTTCTAAGGTCAGATATATTTTTGACAAAATATCCATAGTATAGGGGGAAAAAATACAGTCTAATTGAAGGAACAGGAACTTGTAATTCTCTCCACCATACTAGCTTTCCTAACAAATAAGTATTTTTTTTCCTAATGCCTTTGTTTTGCCCCCACCAAATACTTTTTAGATCCTTTTTGAAATTAGGAAAAGCTTGAAAATTATATTGTGGATCTGCCTGCCAATACTAGAAACCTTTTGTTGAAGTAATGTCAGAAATAACTGAAATTGTAGTGAAAATCTCTGTGCTTGGTGTTAGAATTTCGACTACTAAAATGAGAGGGGAAGTGTTGCTGCTCCTTTGAAATGGAAAAGATTAACCTTCCTCTCAAGAGGAAGGAGATATCTTCCCTTACACCCAAGTTAGATAGTTGAGCTTAGGGAAGTGGGAAATACTCTAATTCTTAGATATTTGTACCTGGTTTATTCAAGCACTTACTTCTCTGCCCTTCTGTAGTTGTACCCTCACCCCACACACATTACAAATTCGTTTTAGCTTGCAACCTAAAACTATCATGGCCCCTTAGGGATTCTAGGCAATTTAACCTCTGGTCTGCACTGTTGAGACCTAGAAGCTGCTCACTTTTGCTATCCATGTTCTTGTCCAAGTTCCTAATTGGATCCAGCTTTTTATCTCACTCTTCTTTCTTGTTATTTCAGATACACAATGTTTATTCAATCATTGTTTAATTCAGAATGCATCAAATATGATTTTCACAAAGAAGTCTTATAATTTTTGGAAGAAATTTGAGGGTTTTTTGGTATGTGTGCAATATATTGACTACTGGTATAGAAAGCCATTAGCTATCTCTAAATCTGAAACACAAAGAAAATTCATACATATATAAGAAGCATTGCATTCCCTTTGCCTAAGAAATTTTGATTATTTAAAATTTATAGTCTTGGAAAAACTGGTTATGTTATATTGTTTTTGGGTTGATTCATCTTTGTGCACTTGGGGAGAACCCAGTAAATTTTAAAAGTGAAAAACTCAGCCTGCTTTGCTAAGGGCTATACAGGTGAATGAAGACAAAATAATATTAATAAGAACTCTCTTCAAAGAAGATAAAGAGCAAGTTATTTTAAAGTTGCACCATCTAATGTAGACTGTCACACTTATTTAAAAAGGAACACCTCTTTAGCTTCTGAGACACTACAAAAATAGTTATCTAAAAAACATGAGGAAAAAATTCCAGCAACAACCAAGTACAAATCTGCTATTCAAGCTCTCACTTACTTCAGTAGATAATCTGAACAGGAGAGTTAATATACCTAAGTACACTCAGATTATTTCATTTTAAGGGGATTATTCAAGTAAAGTGATTTCAAATGACATCGTGACATCGGAAAAATAAAGTGAGAAATAAAATGTACAAACCAGAAAAAAGTCATGGCTATATGAATACTGGATGTACTGCATAATAAAGACAACAATAATGAATTAATTATGGGAAAATTTTCTCAGAAGTCATTTTTGCAACATGTAGAAGAGGACAGCAAGGAAAGGAAGAAGAGTAACAGAGGATTATTAAAGTGATACTGTATGAAGATAAAGTTGGCCAGGGAAAATGGTTCTGCATTAATTCCTTTCTAAATTTAACCTCTTTTTTACCCTACAGTTTCATCCTAAATCTTAAGATTATTTTAAGGACTGACTTACACTTTTCAAAAGGGATGGAAGAGAACACTAGGAATGAAAGATGAAAGAATCATTCAGGGGAAAATAATGGCACCCTTTTTTTCCTGCAAACTGAGAAAATGGCATCATCTAAACAGGATAAATACAAGCAATTGCTGTCGTCTTTGATATGTTCTGCTGCAGTCTTCTTGAGAAGTTTATAAATGAACAAAATAGCTAGAGGCACCTGAACTAGGTTATATTAGAATAATAAACTCGATTAAATGAACTATGTATGAAAATATCTTTGGGGCACAAAATGACTCTAAGCTCTAAATTACATTCGAGCAAACTTAGACCAACATTTACACTGAAGGAAAAAGTGCAAGTGTGCATGAAATTATCAGCTGGAAATATATCCAGAGTGACATTAATTATAAATTACCTGTATCAAGAGAATGGTTTACTTGGTTTAGGGAACTCCTCTTAGCTTTTGGAGAAATTCTTGGCCAGTTCTGAGAATTTGGACTTGAATTAAATCAGAATGAAACTTAATCCTTTTAAATGTAGACCACTGAGTAGCAGTAGAGGGGTGGACCAACTCAGCCCATCCTGACATTTCTGTCAGCAAGTTGGGAAACCACAGGCTACAGTAATGTTGGTAAACTGTGAATCTTTATCAGGGAAGAAGAAAGTGCAAGACTAGTTGGGGGAACAACAGTGTAAGGAGGTCAGGGAATAAATTTACATTTCAGCCACTAATAAGGCTGTAAAATCCATGCTGTGGATCCTTTTCAGTTTTAGCACTTTATAAGGGATATGGGCAACCTACATTCATCCACTACTATCAGCCTTGTAGGGCTGCAAGAAATGATTTGTGATTTTCTTCTCCAGGGTAGCAGCTCTCCTCTTGCATTTATTCTCATGCCTGACAACAAACATACATCTCCTGGTAAACTGCTAATGGTGAAGAATGTGTCAAAAGTGAGGTCGTTTTATAAGCTTTTGTGGGAAGGAGTTAAGAAAGGTCTGAGTTATTGAAAAAGTAATTAGAGCACTGCTTCTAATTAGAATACACAGCTCTCTGGGGAAACACAAAGATGTTGAGGTTTGACATTTTGGCCCCACACACAGACATGCAACCACATTTAGCAAAAGCAAAGGTTTCGCCAGGGTGAATAAGATGTATCTCAGGAATATAGTGCATTGCTGACAGAACTGTGGATTAGACTTTAGTAAAGATTTTTAACTGGAAAATGTGACTCAGATGACTTCTAATTACCATGAAATAAACTTATTATTTAATTAAAAAATAAGTGTTGAAATAGTAAGGGCTTATTTTCTAATGAAAATATTTAAATGAAAAATGGCTACATTTTATAGCTCTCAATTATTGTTGATATAGTGCTCTTTTGATGCTTTTTACACTTTTGATATTCTCTAATTAATTTGTGTGCTTTGCAGTGTATTTAATGAGAAATATGGTGCTGATAATTTTATTTTTCATGCCTTTTTGTTATATTAACAAATGGGGCAGACATTTAAAATGATTAATCAGTGCCAATTTGTAGAATTATTTTGGCTGGTTCTGCAACCTGAATGTGTGATTTTATCCAGAAATATTCTCACAGAAAACAGAAGTAGAATGTTACCATTTCTGAAATATCTGTCACTTTTGAACAAAAGTGCTTCCATTGAATTGGAGAAAGCAATGTTATCAATAAGAAGGTAAAGTCAATTACCTTACCATACATTGGTTTAACTAGAATACCTTATCTTTGGAAAAGACTGCCTTGGATGTTTAAGGAATTATCTGAAAAAGATGCAAATCTTACAATGGAATTCTAGAATTTTCAAGATTTAGACCTTTGCAAGTTTCACTCTGAGAATCATTCCTTTAAGGACTTAATGAAATTACTAAAACTGGTGCCTTCAGTGGCAACAGCAATCAGCTCCTTGATCATCAGCTGGGTTACCAGGCTGCAATAGTCCCGTTTTCCTGTGGCTTTATACCAGCATTTGTAACAGTTCTATTAATAAAAGGGAGTAGCATGCTACTGAGTAGTAGCAGTGCCATAATGATTTGTCTGAATCTGGGAAAGTAGTGGTGTGCTAGACAGACATCTGCTCCAAGCTGTTTAGGAATTAGATAGAACAGACTAGGAAAATAAGTAAATGGGAACAGAAATCTCATTTCTAAAATAGGACCTTGGGAAAAAAAGAAGTTTTCAAATAAAGAGAACACTCCTGTTACTTCTGCTTTATTGCCAAAGTAAAAATCATAGAACTACTTCTAGCTCTAGATATAGATAACTGTTGGGAAATGATGGAGAAAACTGCAAAAGCATTCTTGATCTCATCTCAATAAAAGGGAAAATTCTTCATTTCCACAGAGCCATAATTTTCCCTTTGATATTTTTCCATGGGAGTTTCAAATTGACCAATTTCAAGGGTTTTTTCCTCTTTCTTTCATGTTACTTTTTATTTAGATAGGCAAAAAGTACTCTGGAAAAAAAGGTGTGTAAAGATTGTTGCTGGTCAGCAGGAAAAGGTAAAAATCATTTTCATGTCCATGCAAGCACATCAGATACATACTAACCAGCTCTGTGAATTCACCATTCAAATCTACCCACTTAAGTATCTGTTCACTGGCTTTGTTAAAAGTGTTTCATCTGCAGTTCATAGTTTAACTTACAGTTGATTGTTGAGGTGACTGAACACAGCCAGCATTTATTAGCTATCAGGGTCTTTGAGTCTAAGAACACAAAATAACTGTTTTGTATTTAAACACTCCAAAATTTATAGGAGATTTTCATTACCTTGAATGTCACTAGAACAGATTTCTGAACATGTATAGACTTTTAAAATTTGATCAGAATAATGAAAGGCATATAGTCTTGAGTTATAAATCTAAGAATTTTTTCAGTGAATAGAGCCAAACCCTTGATTTTGGAATTGCTTAAAAGACCAATGTATGGGTAGAAATGTGCACTGATGCCATTAACTTATCACTGAATTTTTACCAGTTATTGAAACTTGATATTTTTGAAAATTAATCTACATTGGTCTTAGGCATTTTTTATTATCAGCTTCATGAAGTTAATAATTACATATTTGCATGTGTTCATTAAATATTTCTTTGTTTAAGATGGGACAAAGAGGTGTCTGAAGACAATATTTGATCAGATAGCTGATAAAAGACTGATGATAAATAATCACACTCAGCCTGTTGGTCTGATTGTTGAAGACTAAGAAGCATCACTTGTTCTCTGAAGAAGGGATATAAAAAGACCCAGAAATAAAATAAGTTGAACTACTGATTTCATTGTTAAAAACAGAATTGAGAATTTGAAGTATCTCATATAGTAACACAGAGAAGATTTCTGAATAAGGAAGTAGCTTGAGTAGGAAATTACTAATGAGTATTTCATTATTATGTCCATGTCATTTTAGTTTCTTCTGTCTGCAAAAATCTGGTTATATTTACTTCTGCTATCAGAAAATATTGATGGGAAAAATATAATTTACTCTTTGGAAATCTGGGAAATAGATTTGTGGCATGACACTGTAAGCACTACATTTAGGGGGTTCCACTGCATGTCAGTTGTCTGTCACAGTCCTACGGGTCAAACTCAATCTTGTTAAAATTTAAGAAGGGAATACTCTGGGTAAGCCACTCCCTTGACTCTGAGCAGGACCATATTCACCTTATTTAAATAAAAGATTAAATTAACTTTATGGGAATCATGTACTATATCTGTAGTAGGAAATAAGACAAGGCCATTAGATGTGGGATAACATTTTTTTTGTATTATTGAGCTCACTTTGCTACTGGGAAAGATCTTTGGCATATGTTAGCTCCCAAACCATGTCTGTGAGTTGCTTGTAAAAGTACAAATTGGTACAGGTGTTAACCTTACAAGGGACTGTTCTGTTAATTTAGAAATAAAGATGAGTGTGTCTCAGTTTCTGAGTGCTCTCAGGCAGTGGCTAGTTACTCCTATAGCCACTGCCAGAACATGAATAGAATAATAATCCCCAATGGGTTGTTATTGCAGGAAGAAAATAGGAGTGAGAGAGTAATTTACATACATATGTTGATACACCCCTGATGTAAACTCCTAAAGACAGATATAAAATACACTTTTTTTTCTCTTGACAAGAGAAAAATTCTAGAAGAGATGTCTTATGACAAATATATTTCTGTGCTGGATGTGCTAGCAGAGTGGTATGAGAAGATGAGAATGCAAAATTCAACATCTCTGTAGGGAACCACTGCCTGTGCACTGTCAACAGAGATACAGCCAAGAGACAAGGTGTTTTGTTGAAAAACATAGATTTCTGTTAGGATGCAAGATATTAACCTGGCCCTTCTTCATTTTCCAATGTGTAGGAAAAGGACAGAAGGATACTCGTAGAGTACCTAACAAACTTTGGAGAGAAGCTGCCAGGAGAAATCTATACAAGTTGAAATTTAGTTTCCAAGCAATGGACATAAAATGCATGTGAAAGAAAGAAAAAAAGCATGATATTTAGAAGATCACTCTAGTCATCGCTACAGGACACTGCTAAGCTGCTGTGGAAGGTTCCTCCTCTAAAGGAGATTCACAGTCAAAAATGTTCTCCACATGCACACTTCATGCCTACTGGTTGGCCTCAGGCTGCTGCACCCATGTCTGAACAATGCCACTCATCATCCAGGGTTCTTCTGGAGCCAGCTATCCCCACAATGTCACATGAGATGTGACATTATATGTCCTGCTTTCTTTGGTCCTTCAGTTTCCTTTCTTATTTCCCGACATGGTATTTGCTGTGACAAGATACCAATAATGCATTAGTTACTTTGGCTCTCAGAGAATGCAAAAAGATTATTAAATTTCATTAAGGTTATTTGTATTCTTATGTCATTGACAGTTGTACGTGCTTGTTTTCTCAACTTTCAAGAAGGTGATATAAAAGCTGTCAGTAATCCATTGTGTATGGTTTGACCACTGCTAGAATTCAGCTTGATCCTTTTCTACTGAAAATTGCTGCAGAAGGGTTAAACTTTCACTACTGAAAGGCTCTGTGGAAGAAGAGAAATAGAAAAGATTTGGAATCCCTCAAGTACACATTTTTATAAGAAGCGGAAATCGGTTTTCAGATTTACTGTAAATCTATAGAGGCAAGAAAGTAGTTATTCTGCTTTGCATAATGGCCTCTGGCTTCTTAGGTGACACTTGTTCACAGAAGTTAGACTATCTAGGATTGCAGAGCTGAAAGGTGTAGCTCTTGTTACGTGAAGCTTTATCTTTTGTAACATGGAAGTGTTTCTGGAAAGTTAATATTGGCGCACAAATCAATGCCAAATGCACAGGCTAGACTTCTCCCTCTTCACAGTTTGTGGAGATTTGCAGGCTGTAATTAAACTCTGCACTTTGTTGTTGTCTCCCTCTAGAGCACCTCGTCTTTCACTGTACAGTTTTGACACAATTACCATTTCTGCTGGCCTGCCAATATCACCCTGTCCCTCAGGAAATGGTCTGTGTAGAAAGGCATAAGCTTCAAAGAACAAACTAGATCTGGAAACATCACCACAATCACTGCTCAATATTACTCCAGAGTCCCACAGAATACTAATACTGGTTCAGTAGCATAATGAATAATTAAACACAACTGGCATTGTTAAACATTCCTCCAGTGTCTTCAAATCACAGCAGAAAGGCAAGTATTTCAAAAGCTTGGATCTTTGAGGGACTTGTTTCATGATGAATGTTAGTTGAAAATTACATACTAAAAATATGACATCAGAAAAGTATACCAGATTTATAGATAGAATTAATCTGCATATATTGTTAAATTTAATATGTATTTTAGTTTCTTCTAGTAACATGCTTATATTTTAGCTTGTTGCTTGGCAACACTATTTTTAGATATTCAAGTAATGTGTATCTTTGCAAATTAATCTCTGAAGCGTGGTTGCTGAATCCTTTCTAAATAGACATTTTCAGGATGCTGAAATACAAATCAATACAATAGCCATCTCTCTAGCATTTAAAAATGATGAGTAGAATGAAAAAAACTTTAACAACAAAAATCCACATTTTATAAATGCTCTGGGGCATCATTATCTGTATGTCACAACACATAAAAATTTAGAACCACAGAACTGTGAAACAAGTTTAAGGGTCATTATTAAGACTTCCCAATGTGCTGAACAGTTGCTGAAGATTCTCAGATAAATTAACAAATTAAATTTTTGCCTATAGCTGTTGATGGAATATGTGACCAAAACTTTTCAAGATTTTCAATTACATTGTCACTGGCAAAAATGTATGACTATGGAAAAATTTTTAAACTATTATATTGCAGAAATATATTTTAAAACTAGTCATGATTTTGCTTTATTTGAATTATTTTTGGTGAAACAAAATACAAGCTAAGACAAAAACCCGCTACATTGAAAAGTGTTAATATCAAAAAAGAAATTGAATGGGAATATAACAAAAGAAATAATTTTGTGTTTTTTATTCAAAATAAATCTGTTTATTTTGGTTTACTTAAAAAAATTTTCATATGCATATTCATGCAGTTAATACTATGCAGTATTTTAGTGGTGCTATTACAATGTTCCCTATTATTTTTTCGCTTTTTTTTTCTTAAGTGAAATATTTCATCATTACATATGACAACATGGAACAGGTCTTGTGGAAAAGGTTATATTTTTATCTGTTTTCTCAGAGTTGCTTCAAATTGTGATCATTGTTCAAGAAGATGGAAGGCTCGTGAAGAATCCATTACCTGTTGGTTGTGCAGGGTGGCAGTTTTTCCCACTCAGAAATCACAGCTCTGTGTCTGTGTGAGTTTATTTAATAAAGTGCATAAAAAAGCAAAGTCTTTTATTTAGAGTGGTCATTCTTTTCTTATGTATAAGTTGAATAGCTTTTCAAGGCCCCACTATCATTAATTTAGTGTGGAATATCAAGAGCAGCAAGTCCCGGTATTGTTAATCTCATTTTTCTGGCATTAAGAAAATATTGCAGTATCTACAACTCTGTTAAAAAATACTCAAGAATACCCCAAAACAACAGTAACACAAGTTAAGAGAGTCTTTTACATCATTTGTGACCTTGAAAATTACCCTGAAAGCATGATGGGTTTCTCCTGTTTATATTTTTATTCTTCTTACCTTGATACATTTTTCAAAACTCTGAATAGGATTTAAGTGGAGGGCCTACTAGTCCTTAATATGAAGAAGAATATTTTTCTAGCCAGCTAAGCTGGAATGATAAATTGAACCCGAAACTGATACAACAGATGAATAATAAATATGGCACAACAAGGACTGAATCTCAAAAGAGATGAAACCTAAAACTCCAGGACCAAATAAAATTGTAAATATTATTGTAATAAAGATGCCCTCTTTGATATCTACTGGGTTTTGCATTAAATGTTTCACCTTGCATATAAATATAAACAAGACCATAAAATAATTGTTTATTTTTCTGTTTTACAAGTGTGGCCTTTATCTCAGATAACAATAACTCAAATCCTTGTAAGTGAAACAACAAGAATAAGAGGACAGCAGTGTGATAACAGACCTTCAGAGCACTGTCTTAATAATGGCATCAAATACAGTACACTCAGATTTTTTTTAAAAAAGAACACTAGTATATTTCCTTTTTTTAAACATGCCAGCACCTACATGTAAAAGAAGCACCCAACTTTATTTTTGGCCTTGAATTAAACTATTTTATTTAACAATTAAAAGGATAACTTGTGCAATTTTAAATTCCAAATTAAATCATTATGAGAAAGAAACAGTGAAAGCTTCTCTCAGAAAGGGTCTCTCCTACACCTCCTGCATGAACTTCTCTCTCCATGTTCTGCCAGGGGCCTGCTCTGGCATGGACTGTTATGATCCAGTTATTAGAGATGCCTCTGCCAAAATCAGGATGCAAACGAGATCATATGATGAAGTCCAATAATATAGATTTTATTGAACAGTAAATGTGAGGGAGAGGGAGATAGAAAGAAATAGAAAAAAGAGAAGAAGGGTGTGGGAGAGAAAAAGAGTGACAGAGAGACAGATTAAGTAGAAAGATATCACCACTGTGGATCCTGACATCATCCTGTTGCTCCTCTTCTTCTGGTCTTCTTGTTTGTGGGGGTCCAATGAAACATAGAGTTCAATGGGTTAATACATGTTCAAGTATACTGGGAACACCCAAGCAGAGGTGGGAATGGAGTTTCACCACTGAGCCAGTTTGTGTAAGGGAAGACAATTGGCATGATACACAGCACCACTCTGTCTCCACTGGGTCTGCTTCTTATCAGCCTCTGGTGGTGGATGTTCACCTCCTCTGCCTTTTGTGGACCAGAGGCTTCTCCATCAGACACCCAAAACCTCTCCTCCTCCATCTTGGTTGAGAGGAGAGAGCATGCAAACCTGGCCTCAGCTGATGAGACTGTGGGCTGTGGCCTCTCAATGCTGGACCAAGCCTTGTTTAATTCTCCTTAGACCTGAGAAAGTTGAACAACAGTATCACCTTTATCTTATCTCAAGTTCCTGTCAGGTGGCTTAGCTCTCAGACCAAATTTCTGAAACCAAGGAGACATATTTGGGGACGATGGACCTCAGTGGTCTCAGCATCTTTGTACAATTTGCCATAGTGGGCAAAATCATTCCATGATCTTAATAGTGTTTAAGACAATTATGATTTTTAAGTGTCTTACATAGACTTCCCATGGAGTCAGAGCTTCCTTTGGGCAACCACTTGGTCCAGCATGGGGTCCTCCATGGGCTGCCAGGGGACAGCCTGCTTCACCATGGTCTTCATCATGAGCTGCAGGGGAATCTCTGCTCTGGTGCCCAGAGCACCTCCTCCCCCTCCTTCTTTACTGACATGGATGTCTGCAGGGCTGTTCTTCACACATAGTCTCCCTCTCTTCTCTCTGTTCAGTTTTCTCTTGTACATTAACATTTTCCTTTCTCAGATCTGTTATCCCAGATGTGCTACTACTGTTGATGATGGGTTCAGCCTGGTCAGTGATAGGTCTATCTTGGAGCTGTCTGGCATCAGCTCCATTTGATGAAGGGGAAGCTCCCAACAGCTTTTCACAGAAGTCACACCTCTAACCTCCCCATTACCAAGACTTTGCCATGCAAACCCGCTACAGATGTGAATCCATAAGGAAATACAATCTTAATATTGATGAGTTTCTAACAATGCTTTGCAATGTTTCTAGAACATCTCTACAATATTTTCTAAATGTAAATGGAAAAATAGATGAGAGAAATTTAGGAATCAGGCCCCAGTAAAACTGTCTGGAGGAATCATATTCCAGGTGGAGATGATAAATGTTTCTTTGATGCCTTTGAGAAGACACAAAAGAGGGAAGAGTTTTAACATTCTACTCATTTAAGTGGAACACTAAAGTTTGTCTAGGTACAATTCATGTTCCGTTTTTCTAAGCCAAGACAATCAAAACAGTCATATGCTCAATCAAAACAAAGTAGTAAAGGAATTATAAGAGGTAAACAGTTATTAACTTGTCAGTGACTTTATTGATTACTCACCGTAAGAGGATGAAACTCAAATGGTATTCCATAAAGACAATCAATTGCATAATAGCCAGCAACAAATGTTGATGAACTGTTAAGATCCATATATCATATATGATTAAGGAATAAATGATGAGTAAAAATTTTCTCTAGCCTAATCTCAGTACACATAGCTTGAGATGCATGCATGTGTCATGTCTTAACCCCAGCCAACAATGAAGCCCCACACAGCTGCTCACATGTCAACAGCATCAGGTAGAGAAATGGAAGGGAAAAAACTAGATAACTCATGGATTGAGATAAAAACAGTTCAATAGGGAAAGAAAAAGTTGTTCACAGAAGCAAAGAAAAACATATAATTAATCCACTGCTTCCCATGGGCAGGCGGGTGCCGAACCATCTCCAGGAGAGCAGAGCCCCATCATGCTCAACAGTAACTTGGGAAGTCAAACAGCATCACTCCAAACATCCCCTCTCTTCCTCCTTCTTCCTCCCACTTTATATATTGACCATAATGTCATATGGTATGAAATATCCAGATTTCACAGACTTCACAGAATATTCTGAGTTTTAAGGGACCCACAAGGATCATTGCACCCAACTCTTAAGTAAATGGATGTTTGGTCACTTGGGGTCACTTGTCCTGGCTGTGTTTCCTCTCAACGTCCAATGCACCCTGACTTCCTTGCCCAGTGTGGCAGCATAAAATGCAGAAAAGGCTTTGGCTCTGTGCAAGCCCTGCTCAGCAGTAACAAAAACTTCCCTGTGTTACCAACACAGTGTTCAGTACAAGTCCCAAACTTAGCCTCATACTAGCCACTGTGAAGAAAATTAGTCCAACTCATCCAAAACCAGCACAGTTTTTCCCATAATTTATTCTGAAATAAGACAAGACAGAATTTTTGAGCAACACACTATTTGATCTATGCATCAGCCCTAGGGGACAACACTGGCATGAGATTCCTTCCTCAGCTGAATCAAGAGAGTCCTGTCATGGGAGACCAGGATGAGAGACACTTGTCAGACTTAAAATCTGTTTTCTATGTTTTTATATGAAAATAGGAACACTCTTTTCCCTCCTCTTGAAATTGGTTTACATTTCAGCCAAGAACACAACAGTCACGGCATCAGCTGCTGCACAGGCAAGAGGAACTGCCAGGTGTATCTCTGCTGAACATGGAGTCAGTTACTTGTCACTGACCTATTTAGTAAAGAAAACTATCTGTCTGCTTTGGTATGGGAATGAATAGATAGGAATGTCATTTATTCTTGAAATAGTTGTTCTTAAGCAATGATGTGACAAATATAGGTAGTAGAGGTTCATGACTCCATATCTTGCAGGTAAACCAATTAATTGACATTTTTCAAGTTGTGTTCAGGAAGACATTTAGTGCAGGTAGCTCTGTGTGCAACTGCAGTGTGAGGTTCTGTGGGAAGCAGGAACCTGAGGCAAGAGGCCCTGAACAGGTGCACAACACTTTGCACAACAAAAGGCACAGCGGCCTGTGGCACCAGCCAGACAGAGACACAGCGGGAGACAAGGACTCAGAAGGAAGATCCCAGAACATTGGTGCATTGACTGTAAGTGTATAAAAGCCCAGGGAGTCTTTTGTTCAGGGTCCCTCCTTGGAGGCACCAGCTCAAGCATTTTCTGCACCATTTTTAAATTATTTTAAGGATCCAGAGGTCTGAGAAGCCATTATGGGAAACTAAGAGTCAAACTCTGTCCAACTGTGTGGGTGTGCTGTATGTAGGGAGTCAAGTGAGGCATTCCTTGGAGCTCACTGGAGCTGTCTAGTGTGAAGGGGCTTCACTCCCAGCACCGAAATCTCTAGTGGTGCAAGTGTGACTGCCAGAGCATCTCTTGAGTGGTCAGACATGAAAATTTCCTTAAGAGTTGAATAAATAGCATGAGGACAACAATTGTATTTAGCACTGAAGGCCAGTAATATCCTTACCTTAATATTTAAGAATACAAGGAGGAAAGTCCACCCTACAAAAATGGTTAACATCTTGAGCATTTTTGAGTTTATCAATAGAGGAAAAAATATAAGCATTCTAAAAATTCTAAAAAATAAGATGCTGTGAAATTCTATTATATGTTAGGTTTTTTGGGTGCAAATAAATTTTTCTGATACTTTAAAGGCTGGTCATGGCTTACTTATACTTGCTTTGTCTAATGAGCTGCATTGGAACAGTCTATACGGAAAGATGAATTTATGCTCGGAGTAAAGCTTGACAAATTAATTTGGGTAGACTCTGCTAGAGCTAGTCATTGAATAAGCAAGATTTTACAGAAAGAAAAAGGTTTAAAATATTCACTTAAGTCATATGTCTAAAGAGATTAATTAAAATCTTGTACTGGAAAGTTTAATGGTCTTGTTTGCATATGTTTAGACCTTTGTCCTGGACTTCATTAGACTAATGGGAAAAAATTCTATCATCATGTCTGCTTCTTGCTGTTCTCCCAGGGAAGAATGTAAAGAAATTTTTATTAAACATTTAAGTAAAAAATATGTACATTCTGCAAAGAGTTAAAGTTTGATCAGTACAATTTATTTTCATGATATGTCTAGAACTACTATTCCATTCTAGTAGTTCTAGAATGTGAAGATTTACAATCAGTAAGTATTTAAACACTATACTCAGTGTTTATGCTGTATGCTTCATTGAAAAGCTCAGTTATTGATTTTTTAAGCATTAAATAATAGTAAAGAACTCATTTACAAGCTGCAGAAAGGAGGTGTGCTCTTCTGACCCAGTGTTGTACAAATAAGCTAGGTGATGTTATATTTCAGGGGCTGAAAGAATCCAGCATATTATTATCAGCCCCAATTATTTATAATAAAAACACCATAATCCTTGAATTTGGGGTGGGGGTGGGGAGGTGGGTCTGAGTGTGTGTCTGTGCATGTGTGCGTGTATGTGTGTGATTGTCTACTGTGAGGGGTTTGTTTTGCGTTTTTTTTTTTATTTTGGTGTCCTGGTTCCAGCCAGGAGGGGCATGGCAAGGATCTTGAGGTTATTCTATACCACGTCACACCATGCACAGTAGGGTTGTTTCTTTGTGTGTTTTGCCAGTGTGAGGTCAGGTAGCACTGGCTTCCACATGGCAAACAATCATGGGTCAGTCATTTGTCTCTCTTTTACACTCTACTATTAGTGTTGTTACTTTTTGTTTCTTTTTATTTAATTGCTGCTTCCATACGTTGGTTTTAGCTCAAGCCATGATCTTTACCTTTTCTGTGCCTTCCATCTCACCATAGGAGCAGGAGATGGGAAGTGAGCAAGCGGCTTGTGGTGTGGGCTGTTTTCAGCGGGAAGAAATAACAGGGGAATGCGCTTCTTAAACCACAATATTTGCTCCTTTTGCTTTGGTTTGTTTCTTTAAATTACTATGTGAAAATATGAGGGCAGATTATTTGTTGTTGTGGTTTTCGCTCATATAACACACTTGAGGCAGTTTTCAAGCTTTCTTTTAGTGTCTTGAGAAAAAGAAGTTACAAAATGCAATATCACACTTTTCTTTCAGGTAGTATGAATACAGAAGGTATTGCTTCTGATCAGAATTAATGAAGGTTGAATCTCTTTGATATTTGGATTTTCCAGACTAGAAGATGCTAAAAGTTTGTTCATTATCTTTTTACACTATTAAGATATTCAGTTGAAACATTTGGTGAAAATCTCAGGGAAATACAGCAATAAACTCTTTTCTGTAGCAATGATATTAAGTAGAAAAATCTGAGTAAACCAACAATTTAGCCAGCTGTCTATTTTTCACAAAATTTGTAGATAGTTGATATCCTTGCAGCCTCTGCTTTTTTTCCAGATTTACTTTAAGAAAACAATATTTCAGAATTATTCAGAAAGGGCACATGGATGGACCCAGATAGACCCAACCAGGAAATCAAGCTAATTACCTCTGATGTGGCACTGCTTTCCAGTTCTGAACAGTTCTCAAAAAATGTGCACGAAAACCCATGAAGGGAGGATGAATGAAAATCTCCATTTCAGATAAATTGCCAGCAGGAAAAAGAGATTGCTAGCTATTTTTCAGGAAGGACCTATTGCTCAGCTTTGCACAGCTGGCTCAATAGCAAAGGATGTTCAGTTGCAGCACTGCTGTTTTGTTCCAGACCATCCAGCTCTACCTGCTACACAGCTGATGATGTGTGACTGAGTACAGTTCTGCCACAATGACTTAAAGGCTTACCCTGGCATACTGCCCTTATTATTGTACAAATAGAAGTGAACTCGGTGTCCACAAAATAGCTCTTATGTGAATGAAGGAAAAGTTTTATTATTGAGTATAGTGCATCTCCCCATCCCCATCTGTCTTTGTGAGGTTAAAGAAAGATCCTGAGCTGTTGCTCAACACCATCACTATTCTGGTCAGGTCTGAATTCAGCCTTGATTAAAGCACACTATTCTCAAGCCATGGATCTTTTTCTGTTCTCTCTGTTATTCTGAAGCATTGCACAGGAAGCTTAGCAGAGAACAAATAGCCTGCCTTTCAAATGCAGGTGTTGGTGAGTTCCTGAACTGGTACAGCCTTTCATTAAAGTTGACAAAGACCTATTGGATCATCAGATCAACCCTTCTGAATCAGCAGTATATTTCTCTGAAATAAAGGCTTTATCTTCTTCTGAAGCTTTAGCTTCTGTTTAATAGCACTACTCCAAGAGCAGAATCATTAGGAAGCCGTGTCTAATGAGTCCATTCATATTCCCAGTGGAGGGAATCCGTTTAGTTAAAAGAGCAACAGATCTTTTCTTACTCTGGTTAATGAACTGAGGGGTCCAGTCAAACAGCAATTAATTATCTGTAATTTGAATTCATCTACATGAAAAGATGAGTGGTAGCTTCAAAGAAGTTGATGTGCTTGTCAACTTGTCAATGTAACCTACAGAATGGTCCATACTCATAGGGAAATACAAAAGCACTTCTGCTGTTTTGCTCCCAACAGGGACACCATCCTTTGATCAAGGACTTTGCACTGAGTTGAGCACTCTCTAGACAGAAAAATTGTGACTTCTGCTGATAGTCAGGCATGACTTTCTGCTTTGTGGTATCTCCTGTCTTTCATAGCACAACACAAGCTTTCAAATTGTATTTAACAGTATAAAAAATATTGAAAAAGAGTTTTCATTGCTCTTTTCTCTGATGGTTTTATGCTTCCCTCTTGCTACCTCTTCCCCTAATATTTTCAAAGGGTTTGTCATTCTGGGCATTAAGGCCATCACTTCAGAACATCAAGAGAAACAACAAAGTCCCAGTGAAGCAGTGATTCACTTGGAAATATCTGCTTTATGGACTAGATTCTCTTGATAGTATTGGCCAGTATATTTATTTCCAAGTTTTAAGTCAATTTCAGTGCTTCCCGTGTATTTATATAATTTTATGTTATAGAGTGGATGAGAAGAGTTACAGAGTGGATGGCATTGCTTACTGTGCTTTTATACAGTACAAAAATTAATTGAAAGACCCATTTTTAAGGTTATAAAGTGTGTCGCCCTTAGCTTTATTACTTACCCAAATATTTGCAAAGATAGATTGCAAATATTTATTGATTCAACATGTATCAATTTGATTAAAGTAATCGTTTCCTCAGATGTGTTCCTGCACTTTCAACATCCATTAACTAAACACTTTGTTCTTATTTTTGACCTGTTATTAGAAGAGTGTTGCCATAGGAAGAAAAGTGTTTGGAAGCTATTTCTACTCTTCAGTGCCTCTATTTGCATGCTTTATTTATATAGAAGATACAGCCGTGGCTCTTATGATCTTTACTGCAGAGATTGGAACTCTGTACTGGTCTGATAAATTGAGAATCAGTGAGATTCAGCCATTTTTCTGAAGTGGTTTTTAAACATGTGGCAGTAGATTCTTAGTCTGGAGAAAGGGACAAAGAAACAAAGAGAAAACAGAATGAGAGATGATTATGCTAATATTGAGAGTTTAACTGAGATGATGAGGTCAAAAGTTTATATAATGTTATCATAACTTTGGAAAAAGCATCAGCTTTTATTTCAACACTGTGTACACAAAGTGTGACCTGTGGTGTCTTAAAGAGAGACTCATCTATTAATTACTCTTTTTATATAATATATACACTGCATTTTATATCTCTCATTCTCTGTTTTTCCATTCACAATTTAAAAACCCCACATAGCCTCAAGCTTAAACAAATATGATTTAAAGAGAAAAAAAGTCCTCAAGAAAGTTAGTGAAGCTGATTGACTTATTGTTATGAAACAACATTGAGAGATGCCTTTGCCCATATTAAGGTGCAAATGAGACCATATGCCAACGTCAATAGTACAGATGTTATTAAACTGTAAATGTGAAGTAGAGAGATAGAAATATAAAAAAAAGTGAGGAGAGAGAAAGAGACAGATTAAGCAGAAGTTACCACTCTGTAGATCCTGTTGGTCCTCCTTCACTCTGGGCTTCTCAGTCTTGGGGGGGTCTCAAGATAATTCAAAACTTTTCGGTATTTATGCATTGTAGCAAACAAAGGAATTAATGCTCCTTGGTTACACAATTGTTTTATTCTATGGATTAAATTATTCACTTGCTTCTAATGCTAGTTAGACAGCACACTCAATCTTTCTCTTGTTTTGAGTTGATGGGTTGTGAGCTGCTGGTCACCATCTCCCCCGATGGAATTACCTTTTACCCAGTCGCAGGGAAGGTTCAGGTTTGACATTAGGAAGAATATTTTCACTGAAAGGGTGGTTAAGATCAGAACAGGCTGCCCAACATCCCTGGAAGTGCTCATGAAACGATGACATAGCACTTAGTGCTATGGTTTAGCTGACATGGTTCTTGTTGGTCAAATGTTGGACTCAATGATCCTGGAGGTCTTTTTCCAACCTTAATGATTCTATGATAATATGATTCTCTAGTATACCATTTTCATGGTGGAATATAATTGTTTCTTTAATTACCATAGAGTTTTTGCCTCAACAATCTTGCCTGGGAGGCTAGCTCTACACTTTACTGATTGTCCTTATGAAAAAAAACATTTCTTGACATTTGTTTTAATGTTGTTTGTCTTTATATTTCCTCTTTGTTCTTCTGGTAATCATATTAGCTGGAAAAAAATAACAAAATAACTAATATCAGGATACAGTTCCTGATTTCTACAGAGAACTTTAATAAAATTCCCTTTATCTGTATTTGGCAGTTTAAAAATAAGCAAAGATTAATAGTACTTTCTTTTGTGCAAGCCTGGGGTTAATCTTATAATTCTCATTTCTCCACCGTGTTAGCTATATATGATCTTTTCATTTAAATTAGCAAGGAAGAAATATCAAAGGAAAATAACAATAAAACCAAACATAAAATCAAACAAAAACCCCAGTCCTCAAATTCTTCTTTATAATCCATATACACTGCATTTTGTTCTTTGCTAATGAGTGTGTGGGGTTTTTTTTGAAATTCGCTTGCATTTAATATTTGCTTAAGCTGTTTGGGTTTTTTATGAGACTGCACTTTCTTGGTATTTTCACAGTAAAGTTGTAATAGGCCAGAACTGTTTAATATTCACCTGTGTGTTAGTCTTCGAAAGACCCAGACTTGTACAATTCGTGTGCTTTGGTGAGATGATCAGAAGAGGTGGCTTAAACCACCACAGTTTGAAAAATAGTCTGATCTTTGAGGTGGAGATATTTAGGCAAGGGCTGTTGTATCTATCTATATATAATTATTCTTTCTGCTTCCTTTTACCATGCTTCTCTGTGAGACAGTTCAAAATTAATATTGCTGCAGAAGAGCAGAGCTGTTCTTCTCATGAGGATACAGCTCGATCCTTGTGTCATGTAACCATGTCAGTCTTAGAAATGTTTTCTCAGAAGATCCTGGTATGATACAAAGAATATCCCTATGCCCATCTAATTTCCCATTATATTTTCAGTTTAAGAAGCAATTTTGGCTTCCATGAAGAGCCATTTTTTGCTGTTTCAGTTGCAAAGTGGTTGTATCTAGTGACACACGGATACAAGAAAGTAATCCTAGTAATTTATTAAATAAAATTGGAGACTGTTCAGCTGGAGAGAAAAATGGGCATAAGTTCAGATATAATAATTTTGGAGACTCAGTGGTACCCAATGACTATATTAAGATATTTAAATGGGTCCTCTATAATGCAAAATTCATCATAGAATTATAGAATCATAGAATGGCTTGGGTTGGAAAGTACCTTAAAGAATATCTGGTTCCAACCCAGCTGCCATGAGCAGGGACATTTTTCACTAGATCAGGCTGCTTAGAGCCCAGTCCAGCCTAGCCTTGAAGACATCCAGGCCTGGAGCATCCACAGTTTTTCTGTTCCAGCAAATTGTTCCAGTGCCTCACCACCTACACAGTAAAAAATTTCTACATAATATCCAATCTAAAACTACTCTCTTTCCATTTGAAACCATTTCCTCTTCACCTCTCACTACAAACCTTTGTAAAACATCTGCCTCCATCCTTCCTGTAGGCTCCCCTCAGGTACTGGAAGGCTGCAATTAGGTCATCCCAAAGCCTTATCTCTTACAGGCCAAACAATCCCAATTCTCCCAGCCTTTCCCCACTAGAGAGGTGCTCCAACTCTCTAAACACCGTGGTGGCCTCCCCTGGACTCACTCCAACAGATTGATGTCCTTCCTATGTTGGGGCCCAGAGCTGGATGCAGCACTGCAGGTGGGCTCTCACCAGAGTGGAGCAGTGGAGCAGAATCCCCTCCCTTGACGGGCTGCCCACGCTGCTCTGGATGCAGCCCAGGACACAATTGGCTTTCTGGGCTGGGAGGGCACCTTACCTGCTCATGTCCAGCCNCCTGCTCATGTCCAGCCCCTCCTGCACCCTGAGTTCTTCTTGGCAGGGCTGCTCTGGGTCTGCTCATCCCCCAGCCTGTGCTGGCACAGGGCTTGCCCTGACCCAGTT